>NDFZ01003911.1:0-41438 GCA_002192655.3 Mamestra configurata
AACACGTTTTCTCAAAAATGTACATTTTTGAAATAGGCCTTTACTTTATTAAGGGTGCGATATCTTCTTTCTCCCAACTTCTTCAACCTACTTTCCATTTGCTTTTTCGTTAGTCACACGTCGTTTTTTAACTATAGATCAGTTTCAATAATACCCCTATCAATGGGTCCCCGATTACACGCAATCTCGCCATTATTCTTTGTCATTCGAGCCACCCCAGCTCCCCAAGGAAGGCCATCTCAAAACCTTAAATATGAGGTTATTCAAAAGTAAATTGCATGAAAGGTTGTGTAGTCACAGTTTTTATAGTGTCAAAGACTTCTTTGACAATAAATGTTAAATATGCTTGTAAAAAAATTGCATGCTTATCACTGTTAAGTAAAAACATGTCTGCTCCATTTATTGTTTTGTATTCTATCATCTTTTTATACCATGTTTTTAAGCAAATAAATATTATTCTTATTATTTTTCTGCAGCAATTCCTTGGTGTTACTAACTATCTCACAGAGGGCACCTGGGTTTCCGAAGTACTGTAATCCGCGACTACTGGGCAGCTTAGAAGCAGATGTGCTGCTGTCTCACCCTCCTTCTTGCAGGCTCTGCAGAGTGGGCTGTCAGTGACTCCTATGACATAGAGGTGTTTATTAAAAGACCCATGGCCAGTTGTGACGGCTAGTTGGTACGCAAGCTTCTGATCGCGACTTCGTACGCGCATATCCCGTTTTTTCCCGTTCCCGAATATGCTATAGCATTCCTCATGAATGTGGCTATCTACACCATCTACACAAGCTTCACAGCTTGGTTCATCGCCGCAAGGTTGCCTGCTTGTCGGTCTTCTACAGATTGTACTTCGGGGAGAGTGTCCAGGAACTCCACGATCTCATCCCACCGGCCCCCTTCTACCATCGGACATCTAGACGCACTGCAAGTTACCATCCCTACCTTGTTGCTATTCCACCAATTCGCACTAAACGTTTCCAAACGTCTTTTATAATGCGCACAGCAAAGGAGTGGAACTCTCTGCCTGCGTCTGTGTTTCCGAACGCATACAACCCTAATCTCTTCAAAATTAGAGTGAACAGGCTTCTTCTGGGTAAGCTCGCTCCATCGTCGACTTTGTCTCTGTCATCTATGACCTAGACTAGAGTCAAGAGCAAACCCATATTAAAAAAAAAAAAAAAATCTACACTAATATTATAAAGAGGAAAAATTTGTATTTTTGTGTGTATGTTTGTAATGAATAAACTCAAAAACTACTGTGCCGATTTCAAAACCATTAGAAAGCTACATTATCAGCGAGTAACATAGGCTATATATTTATTTCATCCCCGTATTCCCGCGGGAACGGGAACTACGCGGGTGAAACCGCGTGACGTCCGCTAGTCATATATAAAAAGAATTTTCCAAATCCGACTGGTAGTTCCAGTGATTGGCGCGTACAAACAAACTCTGCAGCTTTATTATATAAGTATAAATATACTTAGACATAAGTCATCATTTTATATATATATATATATTTTAAAAGAACAGCCTTGTTCGTGCTGAGTTTCAACTCGACAAAAATTTATCGCATAATGGAATTTTCTTGCTGCGAAGTCACTTGAAGTTCGGAAATGCACGATTTTGCATTTCCGCTGACTGACGGAGACATCTCAGTTGTTGTCTTCACCCCTATATAAGGGTGTAAGCACAATGTCTGCACAACCCTTTAGGGTTCTTACTTAGGGTACCTACTTCTGATATTTTTGCACTGGGGTTTGCCCGAGACTGCCTCGTTGGCTCAGTGGTAGCAAGTGCTATTGCTTAGCATGAGTCCTGGGTTTGATACCCAAGTCTCCATTGATTTGACTGATTATAAAATAACTTGAGAAATTTGTAAACTCCCGATAAATTGTCAACTGAACATTTGGAATACTATTTTACGCATCAAAATTTGATAGTCTATAATCACGCGAAGTCATTCCGAGTAATTGTGGATTATAATAAAATGGCGACCAATCAGAGCACAAGTCTACAATTTATCTGTTTTCGTGTGAAAGTAAACCTGGAAACAAAGCTGTCATTGGTTTTTTCAGTGAAAACTAAGACCATTGAGGGGCCAAGTTTCCAATTTAACTATCAATATATCACCAAAACAGATAAATTGTAGACCAGACAGCTGATTGGTCGCCAGTTTATGTCAGTTCACAATTTCTCAGATTATAGACTATCAAACTTTGATGCGTAAAATAGTATTCCAAATGTTCAGTTGACAATTTATCGAGAGTTTACAATCTCTCAAGTTATTTTATAATCTTACGGAGTTTGCTATTTTCCGGTGACATATATTTAAAAGAAAATGTAAATTTAAAGTAAATTTGTGTGCTTACATTATTAATCATTACCGTCGTTGTATAGTAATTTGCTGATCTTTTAGAGTTGCTTGGATTTGTTTTTTGAATGCATTTTTACTAAGAAAAAGAATGTCGATTGAATTAAACTCATTGTTATATGTCTCAACTAAACGATGAAGTGGGTATTATGTTTTTTCCCCGGGTTTTCATTAACTATGTTAGCATAAAATGCAGTTTATAGTAGTGTAGTTTACAACGAGTAATAAAAGCTAAACAAACAAATAAAATTCGCTTCCCAGCACAATATTAATATGAATTCTTGTTACACAAACAAATCATGGACAGTTTTGAAAATGAAATATCGTTGTGTATCGAATATTCGATGTTTCGTTAGCCCTATAGTGTCGCTCAGTTTGTAATGGCTGCCTGCCGGTCACAGAATACATCACGAGGGGTGTTGGGAATCGAACCATAAAAATTTCAACCCCTCTCTGCTACGAGGTGAAATGCAAGTGAACATTTTGGTGGGGGTGTAACTTTGTGGATTAATTCGCTGATGGGTTAGGAGTTTGTTTGGCTGTGGAGTTTTTAGTTTACCGGGCCAGTATATATTTCTAGTGATATTAAGTTATATCCTACGAAGGCTGCGACTTGGAATGAAAAACATTTTACAAAAAAAAAACACCCAACTTCCAAATATAAAATCACTTCAATTTTGGAAGTCCGTGGTTTCTTCGTTTTTTGACACCGACTTACAAAATCAAAGTTATTTGTACTTTGTAGTGGTTTTTATTTGGAAGTCGGTAAAAAAGTTTTTTAGTTTTCACTTTTAAGAAAAAAAATATTATTATTACTCCCTCCTCCTATTAATATTACCCCTCAGAAATTCCAACCAGTTCCTATCTATTTCATCGGATTTTTACGAAATTTAAATGGGACCAAATTTGAGTACTTAAACAAAGAATTTGCAAATCCGTCTATATATGACGGCGTCATGCTTGCCTTTATGAAGTCGGCTAAAACGGGCTCATATATGCTCATAAATTAGCTGCTTCGGGGCTATATTTCAAATATTTTATGTTCATATTTATCACCCCCTAAAATATTGTCAAAACATAAAAGTCAATCTGGATCAATTAGGTCATTGAACACTAGCCAAGCAAACATGAAATACATGATTTCTTGTTAATACTGCAGAAATAAATAAGGCCCACACCCTCTAAAATTACCTTTCGAGACCTTAACTACCTACACGCACTTAAAACCGTAAAAAAAACCACAAAACCGTACAGTTACGGTTCATTTCGCCCCTTACAGAGAATTGTAAAGAGCCGCCACTTCGCTCTCACAAAAGGAATCTGAAATTGAATCTCTGGATGCGTTTGATCGCTACTTCACGGTCTCTGTTGACCATGTGACATGAAGTATCTAAATATGAGCGTTCCATGCTTGGCATACGTCTATTAGATGGAGTTCCAAACGTCGAGATCCGAAGACGTACGAAGGTTTTCGACATCGGAAAACGAATGGCGGATCTAAAATGGGACTGGGCAGGACACCTGGCAAGGCGCGGTGATGATAGGTGGAGTAAGACAATGACCGAGTGGCGCCCGAGAACTGGAAGAAGAAGTGTTGGTCGGCCGATGGCGAGATGGGCGGACGACATTGTTGCCATCGCGGGTAGAACCTGGATGAGGCTGGCACAGGAGCGTGGGGATTGGCACAAGAGAAGAGAGGCCTATGCTCAGCAGTGGGCGAAGTCGGGGTGTGGATGATAATGATGATGATGATCTAAATATGATATTGAAGTACTGTACGGTATTTTGCTGTGGGGTCGGGCTGCTGACATTGAATCCATATTTATTTTACAAAAGAGAGCTGTCAGAGCCGTTTATAATCTGCGTCGCCGTGATTCTCTTAGGGAACTTTTTAAAAAGATTAATATTATGACAGTCCCTTGCCAATTCATTTATGAAAATATTATGTATGTGCGGAAAAACCGACATCTTTTTAGTAAAATTAGTGATAGACATAATTTTAATACTAGAAATAAAGACAAATTAGATCAACCATTTTTTAGATTAGCTAAAGTCCACACTTCTTTCATGGGGTATTGTGTTAAATGTTACAACAAAATACCTTCTGACATATTAGAACTAAATGAAAGAAAATTTAAAACTCATGTTAAAAGTACACTTTGTGAACAAGCATATTACAAATTAGAAGATTACATTCAGGATAAGAATGCTTGGAAACATGCTGGTCCTGCTCCATAGGACAATCAAGGGTGAAGGTCAAACTGGTTGATTTATGTATTAACTTTATAGATATACTGTTTCTTTTTTTGTGTTTTTATTTTTCTGTTGACTCACACACTGTTGTTTAATTAATGGTTCCAATGTTTGTAAATATGTGAGTACCATTTACCTAAATTTCTTTAGGAAATTAATAAGTTTACCTCTGCTGGTGATACTTTGTTCTTATAAGTAGCATACTCTGGGTGCATCGTCCTCACATTATATTAAATTAATTTTTGTATACCAAATTTTGTAAAATCATTATTTGAAAAGAGTAACTATGGAGTTTCTTGTCCGTTCTTCTCCATAAGAATCTACCTTTCCGAATGGACAGTAGAGTCACTTTATTAATGTTACATTATTATTTTACTGAACTGTAAACGATGACGTTCAAAAGTGCCGTTTAATGGCCTGATTGAAATAAACGTTTTGACTTTTGACTTGACTGGTATTAACAAAAACAAAAAAAAAAGCCATATTTAAGAAAATACCTGCTTTTGCCCGCGACTTCTTTTTTTTTTTTTAATTTTCTCCTATATCGTGGGTGCGTTTAAAAACATACATATCTCACATACACAAACAGCCAGACCCGGACCAACTATCTGTAGGCCATACAAAAATGTTCCGTGCGGAAATCGAACACGCGACACGCAGCGCAGCAGCCAATCGTTCAACCACTGCGCCAACCGTGTTAGTCAAACGTATATTAGTTAGGTTAGTGACCCTGACTGCTAAATCGGAGGTCGTGGGTTCGATTCCCACCCAGGACAAATCTTTGTGTGATGAGCATGATCATTTGTTCTGTGTCTGGGTGTAATTTGTATAATATGTATGTATTTAGAAATTTATAAGTATGTTTATCAGTTGTCTGGTTGCCATAATACAGGCTCTGCCTAGTTTGGGATCGGATGACCGTGTGTGAGTTGTCCCAAGTTATTATATTATATTATTTTATATATTATTATATCATATCCCGTTTTTTCCTGTTCCCGTAGGGATTTCCCGTTTCCATATAGCCTATAGCATTTCTCATGAATATGGCTATCATATACAAAAAATATTTCCAAATGCGACTGGTAGTTCCAGAGAATTAGCATTCAAACAAACAAACAAACTTAGCTTTAATATTTGTATAGATAGATAACTACTTATATTGAACTCATTGCCACATTAAATTTTTAAAATTATTTCATAATTGTGTACAAGAGCTAGTCATCTGCCTAGCCTTTTCCCATTATATTAGGGTCGGCTTCCAGTCAAACCGGATTCAGCTGAATACCAGTATTTTACGTGGAGCGGCTGCCTACCAGGCCTCCACAACCCATTAACTGAGTAACACGATACTCCTTGGTAAGACTGGTGTCAGATTTTCTGGCTTCTGACTATCCGTAACGGCTGCCAAAGATCTACAAATAACAGCCGGGACCAACGGCTTAACGTGCTCTCCGATGCACGGAAGAGTTTCGGTATGTTAAGAGCTAGTAAGTATTTTATTTTGCAAATAAAAAAGTCGTGCATGTTACCCATTAAGAAAATACTGTCGCGGTCGCGGATCATATTTTGATCAAGTTACAACCTGTCACTGACCTGCAAATTTAAAAAAAACAAGAAAAATTGAATTTTGCGGTCTACAAGTACGACTACGGATCCCCCTTATAGTTTAACTCTAACTTAAACAAGCTAAAAGGTCCTCTCCCAGCACTATTTTATTTTATAGCCCGAAATCAGTTACCGGGTCGAAATCACGAAAGATTTAACATCGGCCTGGGACTATCTCTAATGGACGCCGCGTGCTATCCCAGCTGATCCGCACTAGTTAAAATGGCGGATCTGGTGCTGAAAAATCGGATCTCGCTAGGTTTAAGACCGGTGAAGTAAAATGCCTAATGTGTGCATCAGTCTTAGGGTAAATTATTAGGGTAATTTTGGGCTAAGATGTTTTAGATTGGTACCTACTTGTTTTTAAAAGAAGATTTAGTCGATATCTGAGGGGCTCGTGGCTAAATATAACAGCCGAATTTGTTGATCTTCAAGGTTAAGCAACGCTTGCCGAGGTCGGTCCAAGGATGAACACAACAGAAGGGTGACCATCTTTACATACAGAGAATCCTCAGTATTTCAGAAAGCATTTGGAGATCTTTGAAAGTCGTGTTACCAATGCTTACTGCATTTTGCGGGTTGCGGAAGTAAAATAGGCAGTCGCTTTTTTTTTTTCTTTTAAACTTGTGGCTTCGCCTTTTTGTCAATGTTCTACATCTGACTTTGAATACGAACAATCCGCTCATGATATCTTATGGAAGTGTATTCTTTAGCAAACTGAACGCGATATTATGTTAGATAGTATCTAGGTTACATCTGGAGTTGTTTACTATACGGACCTTGTAGAAACCAGAACAAAATTCCGTGCATGCAAGCGATTTTGCCATAGCAATTACTGGAATCAAAAGTAGCTCATAATTTTGAACCCATTAGTATTAGTTTTAATATATAATCCGTGGTGCTTGGCAACTGGGCTTAACCCAGTTGTAATGTCCCTTGGTGCCTATTGGCCTAGCTCAATTCTGTCTCCTGCTTGAATGGAGGGAAGTGGAAATTATATTTTCCCTACTCCTTCGTTTTGTTTTTCTGATTAATTTCGTCGCGGGATCCAAGACAGTTAAATCGTTTCTCCGGGACGCGTCGAGTTTCATTGACTCGGCGTTTTTTCTGGTGGTCGCCACTGTTGATTCTGGCTTTCAGGAGTTGCAGTGGTTGGGAACGTGTGGCGGGCTTGTCCCATAAAAAAAGACAGTCGCTCCACGTAAAATACTGGTGTTCATCTGCATCCAGTTAGACTGGAAGCAGATTCCAACATATTTGGGGAAAAGGCTACAACTAACACAGTAAGTATCCTACAATCACGAAATATAAATAAAGACTCCTTACTAAATTAACCCTAAAATATGGCGTCAAAAAATTCATCCACATCGCTGTCGACTGGAAGTGTTCCAAAAAGACTGGCGGCATTGCCACGTTGTATGGCAATGCATATTCTTTGACCAAGGTAAAAGCCAGCCCTTGGATCACGCGAAGTGTCAACTTAGCGTCTTGAGAGATCTTTAAAAAAAATATGCGCACTCAGACCCCAAGACCCGAGAGTTTCAACCCCAAATGGCTCGAAAATATAAATACAACAAGTTTATTAGGTTAGCAAAAATAGGGTCAATTTCGGGTGTTGAAATTTATATTCTCCCGTTCATCATAACAATAGTTTTTATATTTATATAAAAACTATTGTTATGATAAATATAAAGATCACTTTAATGAACAATCTAAACTAAAAGGTGTATGGTACAAGATCATACAAAAGGAGCCTCCTCGTATTCCATGGTTTGATAGCAATACCATTAGCCGAGGTACTGTTGTAACTGCTCATCGGGTTCGTTCTGGACACATGCCATTAAGAGCTTTTGCGTATCTTATGCAAAAAATAAGTTCACCCAAATACGAGGTTTGCGGTAAAAGAGAAGATGTACATCTTTTGATGGAGTGCGTCAGGAACGAATCTGAGAGAAACCAAATTATTAGGGTGTTAAGTATAAATAGGCACTTAGGGACAAATAGGGACTTAGGCATGTATTATAATTTTTTGTCTCGACCTTTGTCCCGTGAGGCTAAAATGATTTATTCATTAGTCAATATTTAAGATTTTTGTTTAGTTTAGTTTTTGTTAGTAATTCAAGATAAGTTTATGATGGGGCTGACATGAACTGAGTTCAAAAGTACCTTTAAATAAAATAAAAAAAAAACAAGTTTATTATATTTCCGCCGCTTGAGGTTCTCTGCAGCCGCAGCGGCAGTTCCAGCACAGCACGAAGAGCTAGGAAGATGGGATGGCGCAAGAGTATCGACACAAGTAGCGTCCCACACTAATGGCCTACCCATCTACGTAGTAAGTATTCTTTGTACAAAATACAGATACCAATATTGGTAAATTGAAACAGAAAAGTCACGTCCCCGATCTATTTATAAACATAAAACAGCATTTATACTGATTGCTATTCTGCTCCCAACGATTCTATTAGTTTTGCGGCAAACGGTTTAGTATTAATCCTCTGCATTGTGGCAACTGCTATGCGAGTACAATTGAAATAGGAAACAGCTCGGGAGCTATTTCAATGATAAAGACAAATTAATTGTTTGTAAAGTCCTAGATTCCTGGTTTTAAAGGGTCACTTGGTCCTTTAATCCTTTGATCTCGATCACGTTTGATTGTATTATCTTAACGTCTGTCAGTCTTACAGGCTTCTAGAAGAGCGTTCGCATTTGCATTGCAGTCGCAAATTGACAAAAAATACCTCCAATTTCCCTACATTTTGTCAATTTTATGACATGGAGTGTTGCTTTTTTAATATAAGAATTGCCTTCTTATTGCCGTTAACAACTGCAATCAGGAAAGTTGGTTTAATGTGCTCTGAAAGGCAAGGACGGGCCATTATATAACGTGTAACAGAATAAACGCAATGCCTCATAAGGGGTCATTGTGCTCATCATTATGAAAGACTTTTACTATGGGACCAACATAGAAATCGCGAAAAAAAAAATCGACTGCCCCTAACATTTCTGTGCGATTAACTTGACAAAATGTACTGAACAGCTGATTTTGTTTCCGCGATTTCGGTGTTGGTCCCATAGTAAACGTTGTTCATAATTATGAGTGAGTACAGTGGCCCCTTAAGAGGTATTGCGTTTATTCTGTTACACGTTGTATTGGTCATATAAGCACAGCCTGTCAACAGCAAGTAACCTTAATATGTGATGGTCTATCTTATGGCCATTCTTAACGAAGATTAGCCAAGTACGCTGGAGATTCCTATGTTATTATAATTTTATAGTGCTATTGAGAAATTGTCTATGGAAAAACCTAACAGCACTTCTTGCTTATAGCATTGTTTCTAGTACCTATTATTAAAAATAAAGTATTTTAAATGTTAATAAAAGGTGATCACTTGAATTACTACTACAATCACAAAAAATATTCAATTTATAGAATGCTACGGATATCTCGGAATAATGCACGGTTACTGTGGTCCACGGTAGCAAAACCGCAGTAAACATCCAGTTGCTAAGAGAGCCTTTCATTCCCTCAGATCGGCATATTTAGATCGCAATATTAGGGGTTCATTACATATTAGTCTGGCAGTTTAAGTTCTTTATGTGGCCTACCCAAATGTCCTTACTTTGGTATTGTTCGTCAAATCATTAAGCTCCTTAAAGTTCTAAGTTTGAGCTACACGATAACTGACTGTCTGGACAGGTCCACTCAAATCTGTGTGGTACTTTCCTCAAAAGACCACTTCAGACATTAACCTACATGGTTCTCATATGGTTTGACCTCTACGATTGTATGAACTTTAAAAGATACTTTGACCTCTGAGTTTGTTTCGGTGTTTCTTCTCAGGGTAGTCAGCTGGGAAATACCGGCCTCATCTAGTTTAAAAATGACCAAAAAAGATTGACGTGTAAGAGTGTTATGTTTAACCTACTTACAAAATAAATATAATTTATCATTTATTTATAGGTATATCCATTGTGGCTTAGATAAAGAACAAATACATCCTGTTTTCTTCTGGAATCAATATACAAATGAACAGTTCGATGTCATATCACCTATTTTTATTACCGCCATAAAATAGTGACTCTGTTGATAAAATATGTAGGTGACCCGTAGCGACTGTTGCTGGTTTTGTCTGGGATACAGCGGATTTTACACTGGATTAAAAGCCTTGTAGTCCTGGATTTAGATTTTAGATGGATTTATTTGAAGTGTTACAATTCTAGAAAGTGCCATAGAAGTCTGAAAACAACAGCTAGGTCTTAGCACTTGATTTTTGAAGTGAAAACTTCTTTAGCGGCATTGTGCACTTTTTGGGATGGGTAAAAAATGTTAAACTCGCGTCAGAACACGTGACTTGATCGAAAATTCGTAAGACGGATGGGAAAGTTCTGAAGTGTTGAATTTTTAATGTAATATAAATTGTCATGTTTGTTTGTTTGTGTACGATAGCGCAATAATTCATTTATTGCGCACAAACATGACAATTTTATTTTACCATTTTACATTGTATTTTACCACATAAATAATAATAATAATAATATCGGCTCCGGCACTCCCGGAGTGCAACCCGTTGTTTTTTTTTTGTGATTGGTAAGCCAAAGCCAGATTAAAAATCTAAGCAAATTATATGTTCTAGAAGAAGATCTTCTGATGCTCATAAAACTAAGATTATAATAAAAAATATCTAAACTGAAAATTCATCATACTAACCTTCTTTGCAATTTTCTGTAATTAGAGATACAACATTCAAACCCCTGGACGCTTCTGATTGCTGTAAACATTGCAATTAGACAAGGATATTTAAAATGTACTAAAAAGCCTTGCCAAGTGTTTTACACGTGCAGCCGGTGGACCAACTATACTCAGCGGGTTTTAGCCGTAAAAAAGTACATACCAATCGTACAGACATGCTGAAGACGAGACTCTAGTCCAGCATCATCATCATTTCAGCAGAAAGACGTCCACAGGTGGAAATATATAGACCTTCATAGATATTAATAGACCTTCCTCAAGTATCGCCAAATCACCCGATTCTGTTCGTCACTTCAGTCCATTCTGACTTCTCGACAGTCCATAACGACTGCCAAAAATTTACAAATGACAGCTGGCACCAATGCCTTAATCCGCTTTCCGAGGTTAAGATGGCAACCCATCCACAGACCGACCTCGGCAAGCGTTGCTAAACCTTGAAGGTCGACCCGTGCGGCTGTTATATTTAGCCACGAGCTCCTCAACCTTCAATATAAAGTACTAACCTTTTATTGTGTCACATAACAAAACAGCTCATTCTAAATGCAAACAAACCATTCGCAATTGATTGACATTCATGAGTCGCTGCTGATCCCCATGGAGAAGCCGTGAAGGTTTCTAAACGTCCCCGTATCCCATGGGGTTTAAAGAGAAATGCTTGGTACCTTTTGTGCCACAGAGTAGGGAAGGAATGGAGTGGCATTGTAAAAGGCCTCGAGGCGTTAAGACATTTCTTACCTTAAACTTGAACAATAAGAATTTAGTTTGAAAAGGATTTATAACTTTATTATGTATGTTAATACTAATTAAACCGCGCAACGTCGTCTGCGTCAAATTATTAATTAATGCTCTGCTCCTATTGGTCGTAGCGTCATGTTGAGCCTAGAGCCTTCCTCGATAAATGAGCTATCCAACACTGATATATTTTTTTCAATTCGAATCAGCAGTTTCTGCGATTAGCGCGTTCAACCAAATCTTCAGGTTTTATAATATTACTAGCTATTGTCCGCGGCTCCGCCGGCGTGAATGTCGAAAACTTTCGCCTTTATTATATTAGTGTGATAGTGTGATGTGATTACAAGTATAGACATGATAAAGTGAGATATACCTAAAGTGCACCAATATTTTTACCCGTTAGAAATATTAAGGTTCCCATGTGCCGGTCGATTCTGTATAAAAAAGTGAAGTGACTGTAAAGTGACCGAGAACATACATCCAATCAACGTGGAAAGACTGTTTTTGACGGTGAGATGTATTTTTTGTTTACTGAATAGACCGGCTGTTCCATGGTGCGAGCCTTTTGCCATTGACCATGCATAAATCCAGAGTCCAGGCTGCTACTCCAGTTCACCTGATGATAAGTGATCGCCGCCACTTGAAAATCTGCAATACTAGAGACATTGCGTGCCAAGCCATTCCATGGACAACGCTGGTTCTCTGATTATAGCCTTGAATGGTCGTTGGTCTGCTTTTCATCATGTATCCATAACTTTCTAATACTTATTAGTGTCACGTATTAACGTAGGTATCCATTAGGAGGAGCTTGGTGCTATATTATAACAGCTGGACATAGGCTCCCCCAAGTGTCGCCACAACAACTGGTCCTGTGCGTCTCGCATCCATCGGCTACCCGCGACCAGGTCATCGGTCCACCTTTCGGGAGGCCTTCCAACGCTACGTCTTCTGGTACGCGGTCGCCACTCTAGAACTTTTCGGCCCCATCGACCATCTGTTCTAAAAGCATTGCCCACTGCCATTTCAGTTTGGCGATCTTTCGGGCTATATCGGGAACCTTCGGTTCTCTTGCGGATATCATCATAAGTCGCTCCACGTGAAATACTGGTATTCAGCGGACCCCAATATAGCTGGGAAAACGCTAGGCAGATGATGATTAGAATTTATCCATTTGCTATTAACTCTTTGTTTTCACAGCAATCGACAGAGCCGATTGGGAACAGAGAGGTCCTTTAAAATGGCCTTTTTATTACTTTGGGATTTCTTTAAACCTTAGTTGTTGAGAATCAGGTAACTATGGCGTTGGCTTTATATGCTTTTTGTGGGACAAAGAACATTCTGATGATCTGAATTGTTCATTATTAAACTTGGTTTAATTTGATTTACATATTGGACATATTATTTTTCTGTGTCATGTATTGTAAACTACTTTGCGTCATCATAATCATCATCATCAGCCAAGTGACATCCACTGCTGGACATATGCCTCCCCCAAAGGGGATTTGCCATAATCGCCACGCTTGGCAGGCGGGTTGGCGATCGCAGTGTAGCTGTTGCAATGCACAGAGAATGCTACTGCCCATTCTCTGGTGTACCCCTTAGTCGCCTCTTACGTCACCCACTGGAAGTGATGCGATGGTGCTATTCTTTTACGTGCGACACCATACAGAACACTACTACATACACTACACATAAGTTAGAGTATAAATTTAAGTTTTTAAAATTTAACAGACAGATGTGTTGCTGGGGAGTTTGTTGCGCCACTTCTTCCCAGCTAAACCACTAGGAAGTGGTGACGGGTGGGCGTTTTGTGGGACTGTCTTTATGTAGAAATGAGAGAATAAGTGGCTTTTGACTTTTTTTAAACAGTGATAAATCACCACGTCTTCTTCTTTTTCATCTTGCTTTCTTTCTTTTTTAAACTTTAAACGTTGCCGTTACATTAGAAATCTCCGGTATCGTGGGTTCGCTCACAAACATACAACTCGCATACAGATACAGCCAGACCCGGAACAACTATCTGTAGGCCATACAAATATTTGTTCCGTGCGGGAATCGGACCAGCGACACGCAGCGCAGCAGCCGATCGCTCAACCACTGCGCTAACCCTGAAGCAAATCTAGTTCTAGGGAATGAATTGGTGACTTATTTTGGTACTACACAAAAGAAAACCTGCCTCTTATATTATGTCACCGGAAAATTGCAGACTCATTGTAATTAATCTTTATTAGATTATACATAATTTCTCGATAGAATAATGAAAAAAAAACGTTTTTTGTACAATAAATCCCAACCAAATAAATTCAATAGTTTCCAACAAATCCGTGTCTTATTTAGAAAAATAATTTACAATTTCACGCGATATTTTACAATCTTACGGCGTTTGCCATTTTCCGGTGACATATACACTTGACTTATATACGAAGAAATCCCTAAGTTAAGGTTCCTAACTATCGGTTTATAATATAAAGCTGAATTTCAACGTTTACAAAATCAATTTGCTTAGCTATTTCCCAACCACGTATGGTTCGGCTTTGAGTTAATTTAATTTAAAACAGCCAGAATCGGAACTCAGTATCTGGGTACCACGATATTCCTTGTGTACCTAATGTCAGTAGGTATTTAGACTGTTATGGGATAGAAGTGAGAACGTTATTAAACTTCCCTGCAAGCCAAGGTTCATGTCCCTGATACTGTATCCATAGTACATAACTTTGATACAAAACACGTAAAAAATGGATGTTGAAAATCACACGCTTCTACAGGATCAAGAAATGTCGGACGGAAATTATTTTTGCTCCCATTTTAGATAAAAGCGTAAAAAATAGAATACATCAGTTTTGTATATAACAGAGATGAGTGCTTTGAGCTTAGAGTATTAACCCACCAAAAACATAAAGGTGATGAAAAAATGCCAAGTTCGGTTTAAAACAAATGAGTAGATCTCATTTGTTTTAAACCGAACTTGGCATTTTTTAAGTTCAGATTAAAACAAATGAGTAGATCTCATTTGTTTTAAGCCGAACCGAGTTTACTCTCGACGAAGTTTTCTTAAGATCGTTAAATCTACTCCTATTATGCAGAATGATCTTGCCAGGGTTGCGAAATTCGTTCGAAAGAGTCACCGCGGCGGAACGCAAAGGGCATTTGGAGGAACACGGGTGGGTTTTAGTCAGTAAGAGTCTGACACTGTCTTCCGCTCCGCCCAGAGCGGAAGGAATCGTAAGATGATTTCCCATTTAAAAAAAACATGCAGAATTATGCTTTTCCAGTTGCTTTAAAAAACAATTTGTCGATAATAAACCGAAATGGTTCGTGTAATGTGACCAATGATCGGTGCGACCCCTTTTTGCTTTCCGAACTTGGCTGACACATTGCCTTGTGTCTAGATTTATAAAGGATGTGCCAAAATGTTCGCAATACGTAAGAAGTCTTGTCAAGGAGTTTTGTGTTAACCCGTTACTGAGTTGTTGGAGATCTGATAGGTCTGCATCGAGTTAGACCGGAAGCCGACCCCAATATAGTTGGAAAAGGATAGACTTATAGGAATGTTGCCTGGGTAAAAAAAATTGTGAGCCGTCACGGGACGCCTGGCAGATGTGAAACATCGAAATTATTTTGTACAAGTAATATGCATAAAAGAACAGATTACGACAGGAACTAAATATGGCATAATGAAACAAATACATATAGACTGTATATATATACCATCGTATAGCGTGGCGACACGTCGCCACGGCATGCGTCGCCACGCCAACAATCGGTTTTACCCGCGGCTATAGATTTTTCACTTCAAAAATATGATTCTATTTAGTCCGTCAGTTACATTATCGAAAAATATTGGATAAGTATTTATATTTTATCAAATCAATAAAAAAACGAAGATAAAACGCATCAAAGAGTCCGGCTTGTAACGTTCCTTTGCATTAAAAGTGTACTGGTAAGTGACGTCACACCCGTTTTCAACGCACTGTTTCGTCTTAATTTTTTGTTTACGTGACAAAAGAAAAAATACGTGTCCAATTATTTTTGGAAATCTATCTGACGGACTAATTACATTTTTTTAGTCAAATAACATATTGATAGTATGTATTTTGCAGAGACACTGAAATCGAAGTTTATTAATCCGGTTGTTACTTTAGAATCACACAAATATATTATCACGTTGATCGAAAACTTTTTGGGCGAGGACAACATTTTTCTTCACCAAAACGCAATCCTCGTTCGCTTGAAAAAAATAAAAAGAAAACTTGTCGACATTCCAATAAATTAGTTCCTAGTTTCTAACTAGAAATTAAAACTTAATTATGTAAAAGTTACGAGAGGAGTAAAGGCGTGACTCCACTGCTGCGGGATATGAACTGAGAGAATTGTCACGTTAGTTGCGCAGCTCATTTGTTTCTCACGCTCGCTTCTTATAGAAATGGGCTGGTTGAGTCATATTCAAATGTCATTCGCTGGATGCGAGACGTACTGGACTGGTTGTTGTGACTACTTGGGGGGAGTAGTGGATGTCTTTCAGCTGAAATGATGCTGAGGATGAGGGTTTTTCTGAGGAGCGGTTTCATTTATTGTAACGTCATGGCACCGATAAATCTGAGAAAACCATGTCCGACCACGATTCGACTATGAAAGGTTATTGAGACTTATACAATCTCTTAGAACAATGATCATTCATTTAAGACCTATTTAACTTTTTGGACGCCAGAGCATAAACGCATCGGTGTGTCCCCGACGCCAAACCACAAATTCGCCGTTTTTTTTGCCGGTCTAGCCGATGGTGGCGTGGTAGCCACTTTTTCATTTGTCGGCTATAGCCGACCGTGGCGGTCAAAAGGTTAAAAAGTGATAACTAGCCTATTATTGTACTCAGAAGTGAAAAATTTATTATTTCTTACTCCTTAGGTAGGTACATTGTTCTGTTCTGGTTAATTTCGTTGAATTTTCTGGATTCCAGGAACTGTTGTGATGGGAACAGTGATGGTTTGTCCCAAAAAATATTCTGTAGCCGTATCGTTAGTCACAAAATCAAAATTAATAGTCATTTATTTAAAAAGGCACCACTTCCTAGTGTAATAGTTGGAAAGAAGAAGTGGCGCCAGCAACACATCTGTCTGTTAAGTTCTAACCACTTGAATGTATACAATAGTTTATGTAGGTATTTATGCATTTTACGACAGGAAAATAATATGCCTTTCAGTGGGCTATTCCGCCTACATGTTGATATAAAGCGAGACTAAGCACAAAAACGTAGCTTAGCCGTGGGCAGCAATGGAACCGCACCTTTAAAGGGGAGTTGGAGCGAAAAAATATTTTTGTTTTCACTTGTTTGGAAGTTTTCATTATTGAATGTTTTGTGTGCTTTGGCCTTAATGTTCATTTTGCGTTGGATTTTTAAATTGGATTAGATACGTTCAATTATATTTTTCTGGGAGAGTGCTGAAATTAAATTTATTTGAAGATAACTTGGCTGTATTACGCATACTTTTGTCTGCGAGTTATTAGATAAATAAAACAATTGATGTTATGGAGTTGAAGCTGAACCCAGAGCAGAATGGAGCTCTCTGGCGTAGACCCGACCTAAGCTGATCCGGGACGAGGTTTGGTCAAAGAGAAGAGAAGCCACATTAAACTAATACTTAATATAATCTGTCGAGTGCAGAGAGTGCAGTGAACTATGGTTTATACCAGATACATGTGCAACAACGGTCATTGACCCACATACATTTATTGACTTTTCTAATATCAAAAACAGAAATAAAGACATAAAGCTGTCCTGAATCGACTTCTATCGTGATCTACGATCTCTAGTAATGAAAAACGGTTCATAATTTATTGTTCGGGTATCTACGAAGGGATATTAGGGAAAGGTTGTCGCCTACCATAGCATATTTTAAAATATTTATAGAAAGAAATAATAAAATTTATTTATCACAAATATGAAACACGCACGTTACAAAGAAATAACAAAAAATGTGTCTCACGGCTGTACTAAATGTGTTTATATTAAATATCATCGTGAAGCTCTAGGTTCCGCTGCAATTCAAAACCATAACACATATTATATATTTATTTATTTATTATTTATTTAAACTTTATGTACAATAGTGGTACATGGGCGGACTTAATGCATCAAGGCATTCTCTACCAGTCAACCTTTGGGTTATTAAGACTATACTGTGGTAGGTGTACAATAAATAAAATTAAGATACAAAATTGAATTTTAACATTTCGGAAAGAATATACAGATAATATATATAATACTAATAAAATACATATATATGCTAAAATAATAAACTAATAAATATGATATATAATAATCATACCGATTAAGAGAATTCATAGTAATCATGACGAAGAACGACTAAGAATGACAAGCTTTTAAGTAGTGTTTACGGATTTTACGCTTAAAGGAAAATTTTGACTCCGCCTTCTTGATGTCAAGGGGAAGCATATTCCAGAGTTTAATTGTAGAAATAGCGTAGGAATTAGACAAAAACCCGGTGCGGTGAGAAGGGATATGAAGAAGTAAGTTTTTAGATGCTCGAAGGTTGAGACTGTGAGAACTGCCCAACACTTTAAAATATTGTTTTAAATAATCAGGAGCACAAGGATCGTTCATGATAGTGAAGAGCATGCAGAGGGATCTGAGGGATCTTCTCTGACGGATAGGCAACCATTTAAGCTGAGAACGGAAGGAAGAAATGTGATCATATTTACGAAGGCCAAAAATGAAACGAATACAGTTGTTAAGAAGTCGATCCAGTTTGTTGAGAAGTTCTTGGGATAGATCAGAGTAGCAAACATCAGCATAATCAATTATAGGAAGCACAAGTGACTGGACCAAAGTGATTTTAGTGCTTGAAGGAAGAAAATGCTTGAATCTATAGAGAGATCGCAGTGTGAATGTTACTCTCTGGCTAACCTGAGCAATCTGCTTATTCCAACTTAACCGGTCATCAATGTATAGACCTAAGTCTTTAACGTGTGGCGAGAGAGTGATTACGGTATTGTTGAAAGTAAGCGGCAGCAGTTGGCTGGTGTCCAAGTTACGCAGAAAATATGAACTACCAATGAGGATAGCCTGACATTTACCGACATTGACAGTAACCCCAAATCTGCTTGACCAATCGCTGATAGCTAGAAGGTCAGCATTCAGCAATGCGATGCAGTTGTCCATGTTGTCAATGTCAGTTTGCGCGTAGAGCTGTAAGTCATCAGCGTACAGATGGTAAGAGCATTTTAGAATGGTGGTAATAGAGTTTATAAATAGAGAAAATAAGAGTGGAGAGAGTATACCGCCTTGTGGAACGCCAGTTTCCAGGGCGCACCAGTCAGAAAATTTCTGATCAGCACGAACCGCTTGCTGGCGACCACGAAGATATGATGAAAACCAATCCCGTGCCAACGAAGAAACCCCAATTTGAGACAGAATAGCCAGGAGGATGTCGTGATCAACGGTATTGAAAGCATTGGAGAAATCTATTAAAACTAACACCGTTAATCTCGACCTCTCCAGGCCATTCCTAACGTCTTCTGTAACCTTCAGCAAAGCTGTGGCTGTGCTGTGGCCCGGCCGAAAACCTGATTGGAATGGGGATAACAGATTATTCCCAAACACAAAGGAAGATATTTGTTTAAGAGCAACTGCTTCCAGGATCTTAGATAGGAAAGGGAGAATGGAGATTGGTCTGTAGTGATTTAATAAACTAGGGTTGGATATTTTAGGAAGGGGGATTATGAAGGCCTTACGCCAGATTGTGGGAAATACCCCAGTCTGTAAGGAGGCGTTGATTATGTGGGTCATAATAGGGATAATACTTTTAATTATGAAGGATAACATAGTTCTGCTGACCCCATCACAGCCAACAGCCTTGGATTTAATTGCGTTGAATGTTTTGAGGATCTCAGGGTCGGTCACAGGGGAAAAAGAGAAAGAATCTGGAAGTAAGATTGGCGTGGAAGCAATATCAAGAATAGTATTGTTTCTAATAGCAACCGCAAGCATAGCCGATGATGAAAAATGCTTATTCAAATCATTCAAGGACACGTTAGAAGAAATAACATTAGAAGAGGNTAATCATACCGATTAAGAGAATTCATAGTAATCATGACGAAGAACGACTAAGAATGACAAGCTTTTAAGTAGTGTTTACGGATTTTACGCTTAAAGGAAAATTTTGACTCCGCCTTCTTGATGTCAAGGGGAAGCATATTCCAGAGTTTAATTGTAGAAATAGCGTAGGAATTAGACAAAAACCCGGTGCGGTGAGAAGGGATATGAAGAAGTAAGTTTTTAGATGCTCGAAGGTTGAGACTGTGAGAACTGCCCAACACTTTAAAATATTGTTTTAAATAATCAGGAGCACAAGGATCGTTCATGATAGTGAAGAGCATGCAGAGGGATCTGAGGGATCTTCTCTGATGGATAGGCAACCATTTAAGCTGAGAACGGAAGGAAGAACCCCATACTTACCTACTTTGAAATGTTCATTAGAAAACTGGTTTTCTACGAAAAGCATCAGTCAGTCTGACATATCGCTGAAATGGACTGCTTTAGTGCAGCCGTGAGGGCACACACTTAGTTTTCGGCAAACCATTTTTTGTTATTTCTATGTACCGTGCGTGTTTCATATTTGTGCAAAATAAATGTTATTCTTTCTTTCTTTATTAATATTATAAAATATGCAATGCGTCAGATAAACTTGCAATATAGTTCATTGACCTTTCCCTAATATCCCTTCGTAGATACCCGAACAATAAAATTCATGAAACGTTTTTCATTACTAGAGAACGTAAAGGATCACGATAGAAGTCGATCCAGGACAGCTTTATGACTTTCTGTTTTTGATATTAAGAAAGTCGATAAATGTTTGTGGGTCAATGACCGTTATTGCTCATTTATTTGGTGTCTACCATAAACTCTAAACTATAAATCCATCCCATGTAATGGAACTACCTACAGAAATTTAAAGAACAATTCCGATTGGTACCCAAAGAAAGTGAATGCACATTTTAATGCTGAAACAACTGAAAATCAAAATAAATCACCCACTTGTACGCACCCGATCACATTTGAATAAATAAACCCTAGTCTACACTAGCTACCTAAAATAAAGCGAATAAAATCCTCCAGTCAAAAAGGCCCTTGTAAATAATGCATACGGGAATATTTTAAAGATTCATCCTCAGTACAGGGGTACAGGGAATCTAGATTTCTTGTCTGGGATTATTTTGAGCTGAAAACCGTGTCTGATGTGGCGTGAAATAGAATGCCTTAGGCTTAGAATGTCAGGGTACAGACATGTTGAATGTAGACGCTGCCTTATAGTATTTTGAGCTTTATTTTCTCGTTCTTGGTGGGTTGAATAGTTTGAAAATTTATATGTTTTCTTTATTTAGTGAAAAATAAAGATAACAATTATTTTATGACAGTTGTAAAAACCTTCGTTACACATTAATTGTACACAAAAAATATTTGTAACACACCACCACAACACTAAACTCTAGCACGTACTCTTGTTTTTGTTTAAGATGGGACATCATTCAACTACAGTACCTACCTCTGCCTTTCACTTAAGAAAGAAAGATGGCGTTGACATGACCGACATATCGTCGGCCTTTTTTTTTTTAAGGATGGGAAATCATCAAAATGACTTCTTCCGGTCTGGGTGGAGCGGAAGGGCGTGTCAAACTTTTACTGACTAAAACCCATCCGTGTTCCTTCTAAAGCCCTTTGCGTTCCAGGGCCGCGGTGACTCTTTCGAACAAATTCCGCAACCCTGGCAGGCTCTGGCCCTAGCGGGCCCCGTCTTCTATGCTGACATCTCTTTGAGGCGCACGTGAAACACAACGCGCCATCGACCCGGGCCTGGTGGTGATCGGACAGCGAGCGACCCAATGCTCGCCGTCCGCAGGCCCGCGCCTACGCTGGCCGGGGATCGCCCTGCGACTCCCGAAGCCCGGGGCGTCTTCTCCTGTTGCGGCGGTTGGGGCGAAGGCCTTGCCTTTCCCTCGCGCGGCCCGCCTCCTCCTTCGCTAGCATTACTGCTTCGCAGAAGGAGGTGACCGCTTCCCAAGCCTCCTCGCTCCGGACCATGGATTCAACCAGGGCCGGACGCGAGAGGTCGCCGCCGCCGATCGCCTCGACGAGGACACGGCGGTGCTCCGCCCAAGCAGGGCAGACCTCCACCGTATGCTCCACCGTGTCCTCCGGGCGATCCTCACAGTGCTGACACCCGGGCGTGTCCTCCCGCTTAATCCGAAACAGGTACCTCCCGAAACAGCCGTGTCCGGTAAGTACCTGCGTCAGGCGGAAGGTGAGGACGCCGTGGCGCCTCTCCAGCCACTCCTCAAAGAGGGGCCTTATCGCCGCAATAGTGGCGTGCCCAACATATCGTCGGTCTAGACGCAAAACCTTGTAACTACAATTTTTTGGCATACTTAATTTGTTTTTTATGCAAAAAGATGTAAACAATAATTCTGGAGTTAACCCGTAAATGCCTCCTTGATTTCTAATCATTTGACAGAAAAAAAATGGATTGCAGTGACCTAGTCTCGTTAGATCTTGCGAGGTTACACTAGATAAAATAAATAAAATATATATATTATACCTACTTTGTAAAACAGCTTTTTGTCTCTCCTGAAAAGTTCATCAGAGGTCGGAATTAGGTAGAGTTATTTATGTACTCACATTGATTTCATATAGCGAAAGAATAAAAAAGATATGCCTCAAATCCCGAGATTCATTTTAAAGAGCAGAAAAATCCCGTGACTTATTAAATAAAAAAATTATTTACTTTTACACAAATATTCGTATTTATAAAAAAGTGTGTAAGTAGTATTATAATTTGATTACGACTATTAATATTGTTTTATTGTGTATTAAATACTAATGAAAATGTATGTTAATTTTCTTTGTTCTATTTGTCTTATCTCCCTCTGAGGTTTTTATTAATATTTATTTGTAATACCGTTGGCCACACGGGATTGCCTATTAGAAATCCCGGGAAGATCCATATTAATATCAACATTTCGATGCAAGTACATCAATAACTCTATCTAACTCCGACCTCTGTTCCTCAGTTTGCATATACGAGGTGTCACATCTAGATCGACGATATGAGACTATTCAGTTTTTTGCAAGATGCTTACAGAAGGTGTTATAAGGCGGTTTCACAGCTTTTCATCAGGAGATCGCCGTTGGTATATTTGCTCATTTTCAGAGCTGTTTGACCTGTAAAGATCCATTGCACTAGTTCGTGTCAATCATGACCGTCATGATTGACACGAACTAGTAAGAGTAGGCCAGCCCAGACATAACGCCCAAAAAAAAAAATTTAAATTCGCATCGTCAGTTTTTTTTTTTGGCCTACCCTTACTGTAGCCTACTGCACACCCATGTAATGACGAGTACTAAATAGGCTCCGCTATGATAGGATTAAATACACCAAAAGTATTAACAATAGGAATGTTGCCTGGGTTAAAAAATATTTTTATATTTAGTCCGTCAGTTAGATTATCGAAAAATATTAGATACGTATTTTTTATTTTATCAAATCAATAAAAAAATACGAAGATAAAATGCATCAAAGATAAGGAGTGGGGGCTTGTAACGTCACTTTCCACTAAAAAGTGTACTGGTAAGTGACGTCACACGAGTTTTTAACGCACTGTATCGTCTTCATTTTTAGGGTTCCGTACCCAAAGGGTAAAACGGGACCCTATTAATTAGACTCCGCTGTCCGTCCGTCTGTCTGTCACCAGGCTGTATCTCATGAACCGTGATAGTTAGACAGTTGAAATTTCACAGATGATATAATTCTTTCGCTGCTATAACAAAAAATACTACAAAACAGAATAAAATAAATATTTAAGGGGCTCCCATATAACAAACGTGATTTTTTTGCCGTTTTTATAGATTATGGTACAGAACCCTTCGTGCGCGAGTCCGACTCGCACTTGGCTGGTTTTCGTTTACGTGACAACAAAAAAATTGTGTCGAATATTTTTTGGATAACTATCTGACGGACTAACTAGATTTTTTTAGTCAAATTGTGAACCTAAAATGTGTCAAACTACATTTTATAAATAATTTATTTAATTTCAGCTTGAAACTTGTCTTTCAAATACCAAGACTTGGCACAAATACCGCCTAGAAACAACTGAAAATCGCTCAAATCAATTTGATTTTCCCATTGTTCCTCAATGTTACCCCGAGGTCCGAATCAGCAAAACAATTGCGTAAATAGCTTGGCTGAGGTCTAATACACGTGTATTTCTCCAGGGACTACGGTGCATCGCTATCGAACGAGGCGATACTAGTGATGGGGCTCGGTTGATAGAAATGTCGATAGTAGATAAATTAAAGTAAAAATTAAAAAAACACCTCGGCAAAAAAACTTTAATAAGAAAAAATTTATTGATCCTTTTGGTTTAATATAGGTACGATTCTTGGGGCCAAGCGTCATCGTCAAAATCGGTTCATCCGTTCGAGAGCTACAATGCCACAGACATACACACACACAAACACGACACGTCAAACTTATAACAACCCGTCGTTTTTGCGTCGGGGGTTAAAAATCGCAGTTTCAAAATCTCAAATGCAAATGTCACCGGAAAAATGCAAACGCCGTAAGATTGTAAATTATCGCGTGGAATTGTAAACATTTTGAAAATTTATCGAGAGTTTACAATCTGTCAAGTTATTTTATAATCTTACGGAGTTTGCTATTTTCCGGTGACAGATACAATTTTATTATTGCCACTTTTCAGAGAAGTTCATTAACTTCAAAGCGACTTTAGTTGAATGTAGTCAGTAAAGTACCTAACAATGCCTTTTTTTAGGGTTCCGAAACGAAAGGGCAAAACGGGACCCTATTACTAATGTAGTATCTCATGAACCGTGATAGTCAGACAGTTGAAATTTTCACAGATGATGTATTTCTATTGCCGCTATAATAACAAATACTGAAATACAGAATTAAATAAATATTTAAGGGATATTATAGATAATGGTACGGAACCCTTCGTTCACGAGTCCGACTCGCACTTTCGCCTGTTTTTATAAGGATGCCAAAGATATTAATCCTTCGTGCATCAATCAATAGTTCAGTTCGCAGTAAGAAGTCATTGAAGGCAGATGACATTTCCAAGAATTTGCGAGAAGCCATACCACTGCCGACCATTCTTTGAACACTGAAGTTTGATACGAAAAATTAATTACTCATTCAGTTCATTGCCTTTCGTTGCTACTCCTCCTTCCTACATTTGGTTTATTTTTTATTTTTATTAAAAATAATAAAAAAAATACTAACACACACACAACAACACACACACACACACACACACACACACACACAGACAACACACACAGAACTCACACACACACACACACACACACGCACGCACACACAACACAACTCACACAACACAACACACACAACACAGATGAAGGCAGAGAGTTCCACTCCTTTGCTGTGTGTATTATAATAGTCGTTTGGAAACGTATAGTGCGAATTGGTAGAATCGCAGATATAATGAGGCAAAAATGGTTCTCCGGGTAGTTTAGTAGGAGGCAATCTTTGGAAGTAAGTACTAAGTAATATAAACTATATTTGAACATCAATATTGTACCATCTATTTACGCTTTGTACATGTGTCTTAATCCTTTTTTTTATGGATGGACAATCATCAAATGACTCCTTCTGCTCTATCCGAAGCGAAAGGGAGTGTCAGACTCTTACTGACTAAAACCCATCCCTGTTCCTCCTAATGCCATTTGCGTTCCAGGGACGCGGTGACTCTTTCGAACGAATTCCGCAACCCTGGCAGGCTCTGGTCTAGTGGGTCTCCTATGCTGACATCTCTTTGAGGCGCGCGTTAAAGTCGCCTTAGATCCGATTCTACAGAGATAGATAGAACCATGGAGACGCGGCGGTTATAGGTTACTTTAACGCGAACGAAGTCGCAGGCAAAGCTATTAACGAATAAAGTTTTCCTATCGATATCAAAGTGCACATCACTATCATCCCCTTGTCTGCACTGCGACGATTTCTTTTCAAGCATTCAAGTAATAGACTAATGTTTATAGGAACAAAGGAACGATCTAGATCTATCTGGGCATTGCATTGTGCAGCGATACGTCTCGAAAGAATTCGTTTGAAAGAAAATCGGTCTATCAACAAGAGAAGGCAATTTTCTTTCGATCGCGTTATACAATGTGGAGACGTCGATACGACAATAAATGAAAACACTGGCCATACTGGTTCATAGGAATATTTTGAAACTATTATAAATCCTGTCACCGAAATTAAAAAAAAAATCCAATTGCATAAAACGTCAAAAAAACTCAAATTAGTTAAAGATAGTGACTACTATCCTGACAAAATATTCCAAGCAGTCTGTTGCAGTTAGTGACGTCAAATTTGTGATAAAAGACAACATATTCGTAATCGGATTTATTGTCGTATCGTCGTCTCCACCTTGTATAGAATTTTGCTTCTCCAGGGTCTATTAGATCGACATACGGCCGGTTTCAATAACGTATCTACCTTTAACCAACTGTCAAATTAGCTACAAGCAGTAGCTGAAATGTCATGTTTGAAAGGCAAGAATGACGTTTCAGCTACTGTTGGTAGCTAATTTTTAAGGTAGATTCGTAATTGAGACCGGCCGTTAAGCGTCAAAGCCTAACAAACTAACTCACTTTTGCTTTTATAATAATAGTTATGGTAGGCTTGCGTTCAACCACAATATCGCCAGTTGGTAAGCAATGCTGTAGTTGACGATGGAGCACGGTTGCCTAGAAGTGACCTGGTCACTCTTGACTTAAAAACCATTCAGGGTTTAGCTATCAGGAAACTGACTCCGGCAGGAAATTAACTATTAAATTAAATTATTTAACTTTTTTATTAATTGATTAACAACAAAACAATGAAAGTATTCCCATATCGTTATGTGTGAATGGGTCAAAAGTAATTTTGTTTTTTTAATATTTTATTCACCTGTTAATTTTACCTTCTGTTAATAAGTAATATCCGGTAGTTTCGTACAAATTATTTCACACTAGCTGCCGCCCGCGTGGGCGTCGAACATTACCCCAAGGGAATACACTCTCGGGATAAAAGGTACTCTGTGTTATTCCAGACTATAATCTACCTCTGTGCCAAATTTCATCAAGATTCGTTCAGCCGTTCTGACGTGAAAGAGTAACAAACGTCCATCCATCCATCCAAACTTTCGTATTATAATATTAGTACAGATAGAATAGATTTTTTTACATTTTCAAATTTGATAGTTTTAGGCATTTTCGTATTCGCATTTCAGTCTCAATCTGTCAAAAGAGCTTCAATTTCCATACATTTTTGACAGATTACGATTGACATGCGAACGTTGCTTAAAAAATTGTGGAATTGGCGCTCAGAACGTTGCTTAAAATATGTGGAATTGGCGCTCAGAACGTTGCTTAAAACTTGTGGAATTGGCGCTCAGAACGTTGCTTAAAATATGTGGAATTGGCGCTCAGAACGTTGCTTTAAACTTGTGGAATTGGCGCTCAGAACGTTGCTTTAAACTTGTGGAATTGGCGCTCAGAACGTTGCTTAAAACATGTGGAATTGGCGTTCAGAAAGTTGCTTAAAGCTTGTGGAATTGGCGCTCAGAAAATTGCTTTAAACTTGTGGAATTGGCGCTCAGAACGTTGCTTTAAACTTGTGGAATTGGCGCTCAGAACGTTGCTTAAAACTTGTGGAATTGGCGCTCAGAACGTTGCTTAAAACTTGTGGAATTGGCGCTCAGAACGTTGCTTAAAATATGTGGAATTGGCGCTCAGAACGTTGCTTTAAACTTGTGGAATTGGCGCTCAGAACGTTGCTTTAAACTTGTGGAATTGGCGCTCAGAACGTTGCTTAAAACTTGTGGAATTGGCGCTCAGAAAGTTGCTTAAAGCTTGTGGAATTGGCGCTCAGAACGTTGTTTAAATCTTGCAGAATTGGCGCTCAGAACGTTGTTTAAATCTTGCAAAATTGGCGCTCAGAACGTTGTTTAAAAATTAGTAGAATTTGCTTTCAATTAAAAAGTTTTCGCAAGAGATGCTTTTTTTACTATAGCAATCAAAGTAATAGTCATAGTAATAAAACGTAGCGAGATCGCACCAGAATTTTAATGATAACGACTTTAGTGCATTTTCGAAGTTATATTCAATTCTTGGCACCGTCTCCTGGCAAGAATTGAAATTATGAAAATTCTTCAGAGGGAAAATTAAAATTTAACAAGTGTAAAAATTTTTATTAAAATATTCACTGCTTTACGGGTTCGGCGTGGAAAATACCGTGAAAATATCGGACTTTATGCAACGTGTAACAGAACTAACGCAATAAAAAAAAAACCTGAAAACGGGTCAATGTACTCATTATTATGACCACCATAATACCCACACACAATATAGTCTTCATTGTTTATTAGTTTTTTAATGTATATTTCTTTACTAGTACATAATTTTAATACCTATTACATGTACGTGGCAATAAATGTAAACCGAACGAAGGAGCCTGGATCTCACGACACAGGGAATCCTAGTGTGAGTTCCAGGAATCAACTTATCGATTGTAAATTCTAAAAACAATAAATTATTCTTATTCTTCTGAACAACTTTTACTATTGGACAAACTCCGAAATCGCATTCGTTTGAAATATACTAAACAGCTGATTTTCGTTTAGCACATTTCAGTAAATTTTGTCGAGTTATGCGCACATAATGGGGCAGCCGATTTCACTGTTGGTCCCTTAGTAAAAGTTGACATAATGACTAGTACAATGACCCTCACTTAGTAGAAAAAATACTGACAAAACATAACTTCACACTTACACAAACTCAAAAAACCCATTACGCAATCACTGATCCACACAAATACCACTATCTACTACCAATAACCTATTTTTAGAATCAAAACCCCTAATACACCCTTTTAATACCACTAAACACAATATAATTACCTTCGTTATATCTAATAGAATTATTTATCAAAGTCCTAAACGGGTTTCACATTCAATTGTTTTCGAACTATAAATAACAGATACTGTGAAATGACAAATGTCAACGCGTTTGGATTAAATATTAAGGGGATCGAGCCTTTGACTTGTAGTGATGTGTAATTATGGTAGGGATTTATAGAATGTCGCTAGGCAGAGAGCTAGCGGCTTGCAGGGTTACCTATTCATAAAAAAAAACATTTTTACAAAAAATGCAACCGACTTCCAAATTAGAAAAAACAAAACTACAAAGTATAAAATAACTTTAGTTTCGAAAGTTGTTTTTGGTTATTCGTGGTATTGTTAGGTATGGGGCACCACCGGAAAGTCACAGGAAAGCAAAATACGCAATTTACTTGAAAGAAATATTTTCTCCAGCTATTTTGATTTAAAAACAAAACTACTGAACCAATTTCTATGAAAATTATATGGGTGGTCCCATATAAATTTTGGAAATCGGAACGTATATCCATTGACATATTTTTATTTTTAAATCGGTTCATATTAATCACGGAGTTATGTGTAAGAAACATACTTGACTGGCCTGTTGGTCGAGTGGTTAGTGACCCTGACTGCTTAACCGGAGGTCGTGGGTTCGATTCCCACCCAGGACAAATCTTTGTGTGATGAGCGTGATCATTTGTTCTGTGTCTGGGTGTAATTTGTGTATAATATGTATGTATTTAGAAATATATAAGTATGTTTATCAGTTGTCTGGTTGCCATAGTACAGGCTCTGCCTAGTTTGGGATCGGATGACCGTGTGTGAGTTGTCCCAGGATATATTATATTATTATACATACTTACAAAAAAAACAACTGAATGTAGTGAACTGAAGTAAATCTAATTCAAAAGTATTTATTCCTTCAATAGCAGTTACACTCACGCGAACAGTTATTGTGGCAACAAGTTAAACAAAAAAAAAAACAATACGGATCAAAAATCATCTGCTAAAAATCAGAATCCCTTTTTTCGAAAACCACAAATCTATTCAGCGTTGGGTTAAGTTTTATACACCGATCAGTATCCGCCGCCGCCCCGGCTCGATTTGCATAATAAATTGTTGGACTCATCGATACTGGTACAGTCTGCTCGTAAATGTAGAAGGCTTGCAACGGATTGTAGGGAGTTTTTATGTGGAGAGAAAAGATTTTTTAACATGCTTATTCGAAAATTCGGTCCTAACATCGCTTTAAGGCACGCATTGAAGTGTATTTCACGCTAGTGTGGAAAACACTTCACTGCGTGCCTAAAAGCAAACAAAACAAAGCAAAACACTTTCTGCTAAAAATCAGAATCCCTTTTTCGAAAACCACAAATCTATTTAGCGTTGGGTTAGGTTTTATACACCGATCAGTGTCCGGCTAGCGGGCCGCCGCCCCGGCTCGATTTACATAATAAATTGTTTGACTCATCGATACTGGTACAGTCTGCACGTAAATCTACACGGCTTGCAACAGATTGTAGTGAAATTGAAAGATTTTTTTTTTTGCAACACACTCGAAAATTGTCTGCTACCCCACCGCTTTTAGGCACGCATTGAAGCGTATTACGTTCATCGATTTATTAGACGTTGTCACGTCAAAAAAATATAAGCATATATGTTAAAGTTATTTCTATTTAAGCTGCTTAACTAACTATATACACTAGAAATAAAAATGAAATCTCCTAACTAAATAAAACCTAAAATATGGCGTCAAAAAATTCATCCGCATCGCTGTCGACTGGAAGTGTACCCAAAAGACTGGCGGCATTGCCACGTTGTATGGCAATGCTTATTCATTGACCAAGGTAAAAGCCAGCCCTTGGGTCATGTGAAGTGTCAACTAAGCGCCTTGAGAGATTTTTAAATAAGTTATGTGCACTCGGACCCCAAGACCCGAGAGTTTCAACCCCAAACGGCTCGAAAATATAACTACCAACAAGTTTATTATATTTCCGCCGCTTGAGGTTCTCTGCAGCCGCAGCGGCAGCGCCAGCGTATTATAGTTTAAAAGCAATGAAGAGCAAATTATCGAGTAAGTATGTTGAAAAATATTTTCTCTCCACATAAAAACTCCCTACTGTATGTAGCAAGCAGTGTACATTTATGCATAGTAAAGTACAGCCCCCTAGATATCAGGGCGAGAAAGAATTCCGCAATAGTGGTAAAGTACGCCAGCCCGTTGGTAACAGAGGAATAAATTAATCGCGAGCTAGGTCTCACAATAGTTTTTTATGTGAATGATTTGTTTAACACAGAGCTTGCTACACGTGGATATTTGTCATTGCAGTCTGTCGGCTCCATATCGGTCTATTCGAAGACAAGGTTACCGGGATTGAACAATTTTGTAAAACCAATTATAACAAACTTAATGAGATTATAGCAGTGGTTATTTCGACTTAGTATCGTTATTTTATTCAAAACAAATGGAATACCTATAAAAAATTATAATGACAGTTCACAACGAGTTCGAACTATATTTTCTATGCGGTCATTTTTAGCAATCTCAGGAATTTCGAACGATTCCGGGATCCGGGATTCTGAAAAACATGTCCGTATTATGCTTTCGTGGGAATAAAAGTAAAGTTTAGGTATATTAGGGCCCGATTATCCGATCCCTGATAATAATTTAGCACAAAACAGCTCCACCAGTAACTATGTCCTGTGGACATGGTACGATACGTTTAATAAATTTCCATAACTAACATAGGTAGTTGTTCTCGTTTTGTATGTATCTGTACCTGCATGAATATTTAATGGCGTGTAATGTCGATAACTAGCATCAAACAGTGCGCTATTATTGTGATCTACCTTAGGCTAAGAGCTAGCGTAAGAATGTTTCCTGGGTAAAAAAATATGATTCTAATTTTGTCCTAGTAATGCAATGATATTATATTAATAAAAAAATAGTAATGCTTGTCCTGCTCCGTAGGACAATCAAGGGTGTAGACAAAATCAAACTGGTTGATTTATGTATTGACTTTATAGATATACTGTTTGTTTTTGTGTTTTTATTTTTCTGTTAACTCACACACTGTTTAATTAATGGTTCCAATATTTGTAAATATGTGAGTACCATTTACCTTAAATTTATTTAGAAAATGAATAAGTTTATCTCTGCTGGTAATACTTTGTTCCTATAAGTAGCGTACTCAGGGTGCATCGTCCTCGAATAATATTAAATTAATTTTTGTATACAAGTTTTTGTAAAACCTTTATTTGAAAAGAGTAACCATGGAGTGTCTTGTCCGTTCTTCTCCATAAAAATCTACCTTTCCGAATGGAGTAAAGTCATTTTTATTAATTTAATACTATTATTTTACTGAACTGTAAATGATGATGTTAAAAAGTGCCGTTTAATGGCCTAATTTTAAGTAACGTTTTGACTTTGACTTAGTCCATCAGTAATGTATTAACTTCAAAATTAACATTACAGTACAGGTAACCTAAGGTAACAATTAAGTACTTATAAAAAGCTAGACTAATAAAGACACGAAATTATGTACAAATGCGTACCTATACAAAATAAATTCGTCTACATCGCGTTCACACGAACCTTCCAAAATTGCTCACGTTACCATTAAATCTTCAAGTCTATTAAATAACCATAAAATTTGACTTTCAGAATTAGCATAATCCTCAATTTAAGAGTCAATTAAAATTTATATCCATTTTAAAACACATTACTTCGACTGATAGACAAAACTTTTATAAAAAGCATTGGGAATAAAAAACCAGAGTCCCCTCGCTGTATTTTATGTAGCATCTGTTTGGGACCATGGCAGTGTCGGAGCCAAGTTCGGACTTGCAACTAATCGTAGTTGATTGGTATGGATAAAAGAGGAATCTTTAAAAGGCAATAAGATAATAATAAGACAAAACGAATAGTATTCAGAATTAAATTAGTAACCTCATAGTGAAACTGAATCGAGTGGCCGACGGAATGTAACTCTGCAAAAGTATGTGTTTTCTGATAGGAACCTTGGAATCTTTTTGTCAAGAGTGAACAGCCGGCCTGTTCTCCTCACCGTTAAAACTGAGGTGGAATGAGTTGTATATGATTCCACCTTGATGTATAGATTGACAACTCACTTCATATTACTACACCTAAGTTTTCAAGGCGACATTTTATCAGAATAAGTTGGTAACTTCTCGGCAAGGGAACTCCGTGAATCACTTCATCTCTTATCATTAGGTAAGCTTTTGGGCAAACAAATTGAATTATTTTAAAAAATGTGAACTCAGCTCGACATAATTAATAGGGAAGATAAAACTCGTATCACTTTCTAAGGCGATACAAAAAAAGTGGAAGTATTTTTATTGTTGTCCACTCAAAATTATAAAACAAAAATATTACAAAAACTTGGCGCAATTCTAAATGAAATTCAAAAAAGATAATAACTCATTACAATATTAGGATGAACGTCATACAAATAAGATTAATTCTTCAACAAATTGTAAATATTTAATTTTGTTGGTCATAAATCTGCGATGGGGTGACATAATAACTTATCATAATATATGTAATGCGTATCCGTGACACACAGGGGCGTAGAATGGGAACTAAAAAATAAGGGTTTGAATAAACGCTTCTGCCCTACTTATCAAATGAACTACCTTTATAGATGTGTTTAGACTTTTTTTAATTATTTAGGACTGAGTTAGGATACCTAAACATGGAAAAAAATCGAAATACATTTTATTCAATAATTAGGGCGTGTCAGAATCTTTCTGACTAAAATCCATCCGTGTTCCTTCTAAAGCGTAAAGCGTGTTTATTCCAGGGCCGCGGTGACTCTTTCTAACAAATTCCGCAACCCTGGCAAGCACTGGCCCTAGCGGGCCCCATCTTATTACCTACATTCTTTACATAAACTTAGGGCACATTATTAAACTTTTGAGGTTTTTCTTTGTATCTCATGGAGAGAGATTTTGTTTTGTTTAATTTCACACATTTAAAGGCAAGCTCACGAAGAAAACAATCGGTTGCCACACCGTCTTTAAACCGGTAAACGAATTACTCGTCATGCAGACTTTCGCACGCCTGGTATTTAAGCACCCAAAAACCCCACTTAAAAGCTCGTTAAGCTCACCAATCTGTCTGTCTGTATGTCACATGTGTAACGGTGCCGTTAATAAGGAGTTTGCCCATAAATCATGGCGCGGCATAATTAAATGTTAAATCACTTTTATTCACACGGTAAATCAGTGCCGCACTTTTATTTAACACGGCACTGTCTATATTCATGCCCGCTTTATAACCGACTTCAAAAAAGGAGGAGGTTATCAATTCGGTTGTATTTTTTTATGTGTGCTACTTCATAACTCCGTCATTTATGAATAGATTAGAAATTTTTTTTTTCATGTGAAAGGATAAATGCACGACGTACGTCGTTCCGATTGGCCCCATAGAATATTTCATCAAAATCGGTTCAGTAGTTCGGTTTTTAAATCAAAATAGCTTAGATTAAAATAGAGAAATAAAAAAAATATATTATCCAAATAAGTCAACGAAATTGTACTAAGTAACTAAAGTTATTTTGTCCTTTGATTTTTATTTTGAAGTCGGTTATACACGTATATTTTTGTAAAAAAATAATAATTAAAGGGTTGGATTTTTAATAAAACAAGGGCGACTTTGTTTATTGTAGGGTTCTAATCTGAAAATGATGTTTAACTTGGAATTGTTTTTATTATTATACAAGGTGGAATTTTCAGGCGAAATACACTCAAAGGAGTCTTGGACTGGTTCGATGAAAACTAAGACCGGATTATTGGATTTTTGTGACAATATCAGTTAAGGCGTAGGTAGGTAATGTTTTTTCCGCGAGTTTGCACCCGTTGTTAGCCCACCCACAGGAACCGCAATTTTTTCTAGGATATAAATTAGCCGGTGATAGTGTACCTACATTTATAAGGTCCCAATAAAATAGTTGGACAAACTTTTAATCATTCAGACCACCAATAAGGATAACGGTAAATTAATTAATTAAGAAAAATGCGTTAGATACTTACGAGTTAAAAAAACAGCTAGGAAACGAAAATACACTAAAATGTTGGCCATATTTTTTTTAGGTCAAAAGAATATCAATTAAATCAGTGTTTTTCTTTTGTTTGGTATCTTTGGTCCTGAACGCTGTGTTAAGTTTTTTTTTAATATTTTTTTGTTTTTTGTCCATCTATTTTAATGGGACCTTATATATTTTGTGAACGAATTTTAGTAATCAGATCAGTAGTTCCAGAGATTATCTTTTAAAATCATATAAAACAATTCTCCCACTTTAAGTATGTGTTTTGAGGTTTAAATGATCAAAATATCACAAACTCTGCTGACTAAGAAAACCATACTATCTTAAACAATCAACCCTGTGGACTTTAACTTCCTACAATATCAAAGTTAATCCACAGAAACTATCGATTTTCTAAATATAACCTCTAACTAGTCCAAACTTCATGAAGGAGGAGGTATACTCCGGGAAAATCCCAGGATCTTTGCAATTCCCGGGAATTTTTTGAGAATCCCGAGATCGTTTGCGATACCGTCGTCGTTATTGGTAATCAAAGAGTAGGTTAAGTCTACAGTTTGTTACTTTGTTATGATTTAAAATCAGCCGGCCAGTTAGTAAGTTTGAGCTTTCTTGTTAAGTTTGGTTTACATGTAAAATAATGAGAATAAGTTACTTTTTTGTTTTAAATTAAGAAGCCTGTGGCTAAATAATCACAGTAGCACGAGTTGATCTTCAAGGTAAAGCAACGATTGCTATGGTCGGTCCAAGGATGTGTGACTATCTTAACATACCGAGAAATCTTTGACAGTCGTTCCGGATTGTCAGAAGCCAGAAAATTTGAAACCAATCTTGCCAAGGGGCTTCATGGTACCTAATTACTGAGTGCTGCCATTTGGACTTGCACAATGAAGTTTATTATTATTATTATTTATTATATACTTACAACAAGTTTGTTTGCTGTATAATCATATTTCACATTTGTGACATATTCTTTATAATAATCATAATAATTTTATTCATTTGCAAACATATGTAATTCGTACAGGAGTTTCATTTATAGGTCTCCATATTCTACCGTCACATGGGCATGCAAATTACATTAAAATTTCAAATAAAAACGAATTTAATATTGACATGAAAAATTAAAAATAATAGTAATGTCAAATGAAAACAAATGTCAAATAGAACAATAATGTCAAATGGAACAAATGTCAAATAGAACAAGAAATATTGTGTTACACACTTAGCTTTTGGAAGTCAAACAGGCAGTGGCTCCATGTCAAATACTGGTACTAAGCTGCAGCGGCATCCGGTCAAACAACAAACTGACCGCATCATACTTCGGAAAAATCTAAGAGATTTTAGTTGGGGAATCAATCCATTCCTTACGTCTTTAATTAAAAACGTTGTCACAATAAAAAAAATGACAATGTCAGTAAAATGACTGTTATATTGTCCGACAATGTCGGCCTCGCCATGTAAGCCTGTTCAATAATTATCGTGACCCAATATTCCAAGTTAGGGTCTGTTACATCAAACAGTAATTGGTACAATATGGTTAATAAACAACTAAATGAAGCGGCTACTAGAAAGTGTAGGCCTGTTGGGTAACCATTGAGTCATGGAACGCATTGCCGATGCAAATCGGCAAGCCCAGTTCCTACCTTCATTTCTTCCATCATTAACCCACGTATTATTTTGTTATTAATTTTATTTTACTGGTTTGTTTGTCTTGTGCGTGTCCCAAATAAACATTTTTCTTTCTTTCACGTGCATTCTTATTTTTCTCTCTTTTCTATGGAAATGTGTACAGTAGTATATGGATGAATTAGTTTACCTGTAAGGGGGAGCTCGTGGCTAAATAATGCCAGCCGCAAGGGTCGATTTTCAAGGTTAAGCAAGGATTGCCAAAGTTGGTCTGTGGATGGGTGACCATCTTTTTACTGAGTTTCCTCCGTGCCTCGGAAAGCACGTTAGGCCGTTGATCCCGGCTGTCATTTGTAGATCTTTGGCAGTCGTTAAGCATTGTCAGAAGCCAGTAAATCTGACTCCAGTCTTGTCAAAAACTACCGTGATACGTTGATACCCAGTTAATGGATTGTGGAAGTCTGGTAGGCAGCCACTCTACGTAAAATACTGGTATTCAGTTGGATCCGATTTGACTAGAAGCCGACCCCAATATAGTTGGGAAAAGGCTAGGCAGATGATCAGTTTACCTATAAAATTGTCAATGAAATTTAAAATTAAAATAAACCTTATATTTACGGCATGTTATTCCTATTTCAAAATCAGTAAGTCGGGTTTTGTTTTACCCTTTATGTGTGAAACCTAAAGCTGGGGACAGACCGGTGTTACGGGTCGTGACGTAACATTCGCAGCGAAAATGTATGTTACGCCGTGTCCTAAAATCCGTGTAAAACAAAACACATATGCATCATGTTCGTGCTCGTTTCCTCGTACTGACTGCACGAATGCTCGCTTTGTAACATGTTACATTGCGCCCCGTAACACCTATCAGTACCCATCTTAAGGTAATTCGTGTTTAAACGAACGCAATATCGATGCCATATGGGAACCTAGCACCGCTAATGAATGCACTGTGCTTTTTGGTTCAATCACTTTCGTTTGAGAAGTTTTACCTCACAAGTCACCATACTTCTTCAGGTGGGTAGGGTTGCCAACCATCCTGCCAGGGTTGCGGAATTTGTTCGAAAGAGTCACCGCGGCCCTGGAACGCAAAGGGCTTTAGAAGGAACACGGATGGGTTTAAGTCAATAAGAGTCTGACACGCCCTTCCGCTCCACCCAGAGCGGGAGAAGTCATTTGATAATTGCCTATACTTAAAAAAAAGGGTTGCCAACCATACACTAAAACTCTATTTTAGAGTATGGTTGGCAACTCTTTTTTTAAGTTTGGGAAATCATCAAATGACTACTTTATTCTACTCTATTTTGCGGAGACGTACTCTATTATCTACAATAGCAATAGAGTACACTAAAATAATTTATTTCAACTCTGTCTTTTGATTAAATTGAATGAAATCCTGCCATTTCAGCATTCCACTGAATGTGTTTTTGTTTTTTAGGTCATAATTGCTAATTGGTGATAAAAGAAATCAATGGCTTTATTAGAATTCTCTAGTCGGCGTGCAATTAATTAAAAAACAAAAAAATTTTGGTTTTGCAGTAATACGATAAAAGGTAAGGTACTCTATTTTCTAAGACTGTACTCTTCATTTACCATTTCAAAGATCAGTAACACTCTACTTCTTTTAAAAAGTTGGCAACCCTAGGTGGGGCACAAAAATTCACAATTCGTGCGACAGCTGTAATGAGGTAGTAATGCGCAAACATACTAAACCAAGGACCCTTTTCACCACCTATGATTAAGGTCCTGTGACTTAGTCAGCAGATAATTTCATACAAATTCCGATACATTTTTTCAATTTATTTACTGTTCGGAAATCATGAAATAGGCCCCAATAATTAACTATATTTTTCCAATAATTTAATCAACATGATTTTAATCAAGTATTCGTCTCCATCCAATATACTTAGGTACGTTATTAATTATTGTACTTAATTGAAATAAATTTTGAATAAATGTTATTTCATTTTAGTCTTCACAAATAAACTGATTGATTGGTTTTAATATCATAATGACATTATACAGGAGTATTTCTTGAAGGGTTAGGCACTGGTGAACATTTCATCTGATTTCATCAATTGATTTGAAGCTTCCACGGGATAAAACAATGAATGTTATTGTTTCTGAAACTGTTCTGCCGGTCGATTCTATAAACATGTTGAAGTGAAGGCTCGGGTGAAGTGATCACGAGGTGAACTGTCAATCCATACAATTAAGATGGAAAGACAGCTCACTTTGTGAGCACGTAACATCTTGATTATATGGATTGACAGTAGTGAAAAAATAGTAGCCCACCGGTATCGGGAACAGGGTCCAAGCTACCGGTGTTCAGGGTCAGGGCCCCTGAGAGAGGAACCTCCTAACTATGCGCGCCGTGTCCAGGACTACTGCTTTCTGGAACAAACCCTTGATCCAGCTGCCCAACGAGAGCCTCCTCAGATGTTGGTCGAGGCTCTTGGCAATTATGCCATTGGCCGTCACGACTATCGGGACAATGACTACTGTATTCACATCCCACATGTCGACAACCTCGCGAGCCAAGTCAAGATAGGTACTTAGTTATTATTATAGGTTCAATAGCGACCACTATGCCCTCGATGTTAAGAATACTAATGAATAATTTAACTCTAACTGGTATACATCTGTCGGCTACCAATTAAACGTATCGTTAACCGTTTGGTTAATCTGCAGTTAACATGGTGTTAATTGCTTAGGTTAAATATAACTGTGAAATGAGTTTGTTGGTTTAAATGTNGACAATGACTACTGTATTCACATCCCACATGTCGACAACCTCGCGAGCCAAGTCAAGATAGGTACTTAGTTATTATTATAGGTTCAATAGCGACCACTATGCCCTCGATGTTAAGAATACTAATGAATAATTTAACTCTAACTGGTATACATCTGTCGGCTACCAATTAAACGTATCGTTAACCGTTTGGTTAATCTGCAGTTAACATGGTGTTAATTGCTTAGGTTAAATATAACTGTGAAATGAGTTTGTTGGTTTAAATGTTTAACGGTAATTGGTTGAGTTTGGTGTGATGGTCGTTAGTTTTAATGTTACTTTTACAAGTTAGACTCTTAGTAGGGTTATTGGTACTTTGTTCGGCAACTGACAAAGATTTGCTGCTGTGGTTTAAGTGGTTAGCTACCGACAAAGAATTGTTACAGTGGCCGAGCGATCAATAATTTGAATAAATTTGTCGTGAATTCGATTTTCGTTCGAATTAAATATTTGTTAAGCTAGCAAATCCAAACTCATGTTATAAATGCGCAAGTGAGTTTGTTTGTTTGTAACGCTTTTACGCCTAGGTCGCTGCACGTATTTTGATTAATTTTAGTATAAATAATCGTCTCCAGAGTCCCATCTACCTCAGATGGGACTCTGGAGACGATTATTTATTTATTTATTTGCTTTAATAACTCTCTGCACCCACAGTCAGTAACAACACGTACAGAGTCATAATCTTATTATAAATTAGAAATTGTATATTTGAAAGTAACACACTAATTAAATATAGAATAACAAATAATTTTAACAAAAATAATAAAATCAAATAATTAATTGATGGAAATAATAATAATAAAATGTCAATCATAAAATGCATTCAAACACTAAACGCGCTAGAGTTTATGTAGCGCGTTTAGTGCGAGCGTTTCTGCGGGTAAAAGCTAAAAGGCCTTATTTGTCTGTAAGCAAAAAGTTTGTATAACGAATAAATCAAATTAATATCACGTCTGTATTTCCCGCATGGTTACCCACAGGAGCACTAACAGGTCATCCATATTTCGCCAGTTATGTATAACTTCATGTAATAAGCGGCGAGTATATTGCTATCAACCAGCCCATTACCGGACTCCGGGAAGCTACTTACGAAACTCACTTGGTGAAACCCATTATTTGTAGTCCCACAGGCCGATTTCAACGGAGAGTGGCCACCGACGTGGGCGATATTATAATGCACAATTGTGTGGGCAAACACAGATGCACTACCTTAAACAAAGCACGACATAGGTACTACTTAAAATTTGTAGTGCCCTTACAGGGTGCTACATGCACCCTGTAAGGGTGCCATGAAATTTCAATGCATGCCTACTTATCAGTGTTGTGTACATTTAAGGAAGTAAATAAATAAATTATTGACCTCGTCTATCACTCTCAAAGTCCAATAGGACGGCAATCCAACAGAAGACCGGAAAGAGATGAGGCGCAGGGCCAACGGCTTTACGTTTCGAGCCACGGGGGTGTCACACCACCAACTTCCAAAATCCCGGGTGTCACTGAATCTAGGATGAAAATACACTGACACTATGCCCGACCTGTGAACCAAACCCAGGAACACACGCTCAGCAATAGAACTTGCGACCACAGGTTCAGCAAAGCAGGCAACACACAAATCACGACTTAATATCCTAAAAGAGCGTGCAGAAGTGTTAAAGCAATAAAATTAAGCACGCACTTTTCCATTTTTCAAAGCATTTTTTTATTTGCTTTATTTTTCCCGAACTCGTAGCCTAACAAAGGGGAAGTCTATGTGACAGGAATAATAAAAATTGGACATAATTACGAAAGTCCGGGAAGTTTGAACAAAACAGGCTCCTGGTTTTTTTACCGCCCCAGTTTATGAGGCAAAGTTGTTGTTTTCGTTTTCTCAAATTTGTATGGATATGAACTGTAAGGCAAAGATTGTTTTGTGTATTTTTTTTACTTATTGTTGATATTTTTAACACGTTACTTCTCTGTTTCGCTGTTTGTCGCTTAGAACCCGAAAACGACTTGGAGAATTGACATGTTTTTTATGGTTCGAAGCTAAATAATAACAGCCATACGAATCGATCTTCGAGGCCAAGCAACTTTTGCCAAGGTCAGTCCGTGGATGGCTGACCGTTCAATACATATCGAGACTCCTTCATGCCTCGGAAAATATGTTAAGCACTTGTCCCGGCTATCATTTGTACATATTTGATAGTTACTGTGTTGTGTCCGCTCTCCCGGCCCGCAGCAGACGCATCGGGCGTCGGAGGAGGGCATACGTTGCCCTCTTCCGGCCAT
>NDFZ01003912.1:0-41464 GCA_002192655.3 Mamestra configurata
ACCCTTTAATTGTCTTATAGACTTTTGTCCCTCTAGTTTGGTCAAATCGTATACTGTGCGCCGCTACAGAAGAAGACGCCCCGGGCGTCGGGAGTCGCAGGGCGATCCCCGGCCACCGTGGGCGCGGGCCTGCGGACGGCGAGCGTTGGGTGGCTCGCTGTCCGATCACTACCAGGCCCGGGTCGATGGCGCGTTGTGTTTCACGCGCACCTCAAAGAGATGTCAGCATAGGAGACGAGGCCCGCTAGGGCCAGAGCCTGCCAGGGTTGAAGAATTTGATCGAAAGAGTCACCGCGGGCCTGGAACGCAAAGGGCTTTAGAAGGAACACGGATGGGTTTTAGTCAGTAAGAGTCTGACACGCCCTTCCGCTCCACCCAGAGCGGAAGAAGTCATTAGATGACTTCCCATCGTTAAAAAAAAAAAAGTTCACGTACATCATACCTACATACTTTTTCAAACCTCGCATCCCCATACAGTCCACTATTTTAAACCAGCACCCTGCGTCTAGGGATATTTCGCTATCAGTTTTATATTTCCGCACACAGAAAAAATGGGAAACTGTAAATTTCCTATTTACAGTTTCCCATTTTTTCTGTGTTCGAAAGGTTGGGAAAAAATGGGAAACTGTAAATTTCCTATTTACAGTTTCCCATTTTTTCCCAACCTTTCGATTCTATTCTTTCGAAATGCGGAAAACCATACGCCCGCGCGGTTATAATAAAAAAAACTGGCCAAGTGCAAGATGGACTTGCACTCAAAAGGTTCCGTACCATAAGCCGAAAAAAACATGTTTCTTGTATGGGGGCCTCCTTTAATTTTTTATTTTATTTCATTTTTATTATTTGTTGTTATAGCGGCAATAGAAATACATCATCTGTGAAAATTTCAACTGTTTAACTATCGGGGTTCATGAGATACAGCCTGTTGACAGACAGACAGACAGACGCACAGCGGAGTCTTAATAATAGGGTATCGTTTTACCCTTTGGGTGCGGAACCCTAAAAAATAAATCAAACGTAGCATCCTGGTATAAAAAGTGCAAAAAATGTGGTGCTGTTGTTGTAGCCCCAAATTCTATCGGTATGTGGATGCATTTCCATAAGTTTCATCCTGAATTGAATAAGAGTCCTGTACTACCTCTGACACCACAGTCACAGGAACAAATCGAGCTTTACAGGTTCGTCCTTCATCATCAGGAAATGTAGGACAAAAGCCACAGCCTGAGAGGTCAAGAAAACCTCGGAAGAATTTACGACATCCGAAAACTAAATTATAGTATGTTCTATTTCATTTTATGAGTATTCTTTAATCGCTAAATGCGCTAATCTCTGGAACTACCAGTCGGATATATGATAGCCACATTCATGAGGAAGGCTATACGGGAACGGGAAAAAACAGAATATACGCGTACGAAGACCCAGGCAAAAGCTACTTAGTGTTATAATAAGAATAAAAATATCCAGTTTTCTTGACGCCGTTCTCTGGATCTATATTTAGAAAGTATAGTATAGTAGAAATACACTAAGGTCTGCCATCAAGGTCATGCCTAAAATAAATAGTCTTACTTATCTGTCCTTAAAGTCAATATAATTGGTTAATAAATACTACTAATACAAGTAAATTCCTATATGTTCTATAAGGACGATGCCTCCGTATTTGAAAAAGGAGGGTAAAGGCTCGTAAAGGGTTCCGAACGAATAATGTATTTTTTAATATATGCCATGGAGTTCTCGTAGGTTTTCATGTAATCTAAGTAATAAGTTATACCTGTAATCTTGACTTTTACAGAATGTCAGAAAGTCACACGAATGATCCTAGTATCCCTTATCATACGGACGTTCGGAACCCTAAAAAAATCATTGTTCAGTTGTATCTAAAAAGACTTATCTAAACACCAATTTAAACTGATCAAAGGCCAAACAAAACAGACAAACCTTTTAACATTTAATCTAATTTTAATTCCATATTCATCACGTTCAAATTGCCTCTTACAGCCACGAAACCGAAGAGGTATACGAAGACATAGCCCATGCTAAGATAAAGAGCACTTTCCAAATGATGGGTTTCTGCGTGCACCCTGAGAAGCTGCCCAAAGGCGAGCTGATCTACCGCAAGAGACCTGCGAGGCTGCGACCGCCCAGGTTTAGGAAGAACTTGAACAGCAGGAAGACTTACTTCGATGATGAGGGGAACCCTTATACTTTGGATCAGGTAAGCTGTGCAGTGTGCCAGAGCTTCTTTTTAAAACGATTTTTTTTTGTTATTTGTTTTGTGCCTCTTCTGTGTTGTTTTTTAGGCCTCCGTACCTCACAAGGAAAAAACGGAACCCTTATAGGATCACTTCGTTGTCCGTCTGTATGTCTGTCGGAACGTGACGTACAGACGCCAGCACATCAATCCACAACAATCTGTCAAATTTCTTTAATAGATTTTCGACTTTTTGCTGAAGCATTAGGTTCAAGGTTGATTGGGAAAATTTGACAGTTTCGGGTAGCTTGATGCCCTGGCGTCTGTACATCTTTGTAAGAGAGAGAGAACATTTCAACTGAAAAGTTAAGTTTGTCGATCAATCTTATCTATTTATCGTTTTGGCAGAGTAATGAGAGTGCTTTTCTAGTTTAGACACTTCTGTAATGTATACTCGGAAAAAATCGCTACTCAATTTCCTTAAATAGGCAAATAAGCTACATACGAGTTTGTACGGAGCCATCGGTGCGGGAGTCAGACTCGCTCTTATCCGGTTTTTTTTTTATTTTAACCTTTTGAACGTCATAGTCACGTAAGTATACATGAAAAGCAAGCGCGAGCCCTGTACGTCAAACGTCACAAATGTTGTAGCGTTCAAAAGTTTAATTTTTAGTTTGTGTTTTCATTGGCGAACAAAAGTTCTAGTCATCAGTCATAATTTTAAAAAGCCTTGTCAGCTATCATAACAGACTTTGTTATCGCTTTTATTATATTGAACAAAAGCGATAAGAAACTTTGTTATAATAGCTGAGAAGGCTTTTTCTCTTCGAAGTTTATAAAACGTCTCACGACAAGTCTAAACAAGGTTCTAACCGCACGTTAATTGAAAGCGGAATTCCCAGTGCTTTTATTCAGTAGCAATAAGTAAAGTTTTCATAGCCCAATCGTTAATTGTGACCTCCAGTGATGCTATCGAGAATTTCATGTTTTTTTTAATGTTGTTCATTTCACTCCGGCCAGTCCAAAGACTCTCAAGATGAGAGAGAAATGCATACAGACGACGACTACACAGATGTGAAGTCAGATACGGAGCGGGCCGAGAATGTGCCCACAGGGACCCCCCGGACACACCCCCTTGCTTCTCAAGATACCAGCCTGGATGATGAGAGTATTAAGCTTGCTGAAGCGGCCGCAGTACCTCTGCCTTGCGATGCTGAGGACTCCAATGATGAGGAGCATAAGCTGGGGAAAATTGAGGAGGGAGATAGTGCAGGTATGGTATTTATTTCGTACTAGCAACGGTAGCAGAGCATAGCATGATTTTTTTACAACTTCACATAATGTCATATTTCAACCAATTTACACAAAACTTTAATGAATTAAGGACACTGTTACATTTTCGATGAACTCAAATTTAGGTAACTAAAGTCGCACACACACAGAAACGGAATGATGAACCGCTAGTGCAAAATGTATGAAGAAATCGACAAGCGTTTTTATTTTAGCTAATAATTGAAAAATATATTGATTTAGATACAAAATAATTAGCTGAACCTATAAAAGACTATATATACCGCATTTTTTATAATTGTGGAAATAAAATATGCTGTAAATTTATCTAAACTGGAACCGAATCGGACCCAGCTTTTTAAAAATTTCTGCGATTATTGTGATAGGAAAAAACGAAAATTTTGTAGACGACATAACATTTTTATTTTTCTTATCTGGAGTTGAATATATTATCTTTCAATTAAGACCATGATATCTTCACCCTTGTAATTGCTTATACATTTAAATGGTACCTGACAAGCACTGTTATTGTAGAAAAATGTAAAAAGCGTCCTTAAACACCAGTAAAACGGGATGGATATAGAAATGCACGGGGGGCAAAAAACGAAACTGACTGGAATTTTCACGTTATTTCAATATTGTTTGTAGCAATGAAGAACTCGATTTTTTAAATATTTTTTTAAAGGTGCTTTTTGCGAAACCTATATTTAAGGGAAAATCCGAATAAAAAATTCGTTTTTATTCATCCCTGCATTTCTATCCACCCCGTTTTAGGTACCTAAGGTAAAAAAAAACGTAGTGATGGTTGGCACGACAATAATTAATTTGTTGGACCAAAACATTGCCGTATCAATTCTCAATCCTTTATTGCGTATGTACCATAATAAATAGTTAAGTATATTATAAGTCACAATTATGGACCCCATCGGGCACAGCATAGATCAAGTAGGAGAGAGGAGGAAGAACACTGTGTGTTTAATGTGCTAACTTTATTCAACTTATAACATCATTAGCTAAGTAGGTAATTTGTACCTAAGTATGTAATACTATTTTATGAATACATAATTAAATTTAAGAATTGCTTTATAAATTATATACATTTATGTATTTAGTAATAATGCAAAACCCATTATTTTTTAAAATTATTCATTATTTACTTTTTATTATTTTTATAATTAATATTTGTTAACCCTAAGGTAAGACACAAGGTACTTCCTTGATATCTTCAATGAGCTGCCACCATAGGCAACTTTGGCTGCATGGTTCGGGCTTATTTCTGTAAATATTTGCGTTTTAGGTGTGCACCAATGCAATGTAGGTACTCGCCTCTAGGAGTATATGTACCTGTTTCTTTTTCAATGCACCTACCACTGTACTTTTGAAGAAATATTCCAAAAAAGGGGGCCGTGCCAGCCAAAAGTTTTCAGCACGGCCCCCGTGTAACTTGAAAAATATAATTACCCTAGCAGTTCGTCCGCATGGATTTAGTAGGTACTCCAGAAACTTCCAACGCCCGCTAAATTAAGCAAAAAGATTTTCATTCATTACTCAGCCATTTCTGCTGCTGATTATGTGGTCTCTGGATCAGCGCAACCATCCACCCCGTTCACCTCGTCAGGGATTGATTTTGCAAAAATTGTTAGATCTGTTTCAATTATCCCAATTTTAGTTTTTTCATACCAATTCCCACGTAAATTGAAGTAAGCAATAATGTCCTCCCCTAAAAATTTCATCACCCCTTTTCACCCCTTAAGGGGTTTATTTTCGAAAAATCCAAATATTTGTTATTCTTATTTTTTTTTCCAAATCATAAATGCAGTGTTCCAACTTCATCGGATTTTTCTTATTTAGAGCATTTTTATACCCGCCGTAACTTTGAAACGAAAGGTCCGATTTGAATAATTTAAAGTGTTATTTACATGTACATAATCAACCTTAATTATCAAACCTAAAATTTACATGGATAAGGATTAATATCTTGATATCAAAATCATCACTTTTTCTTTCCAACTGGGCTTTGATTGAATAATTTTAACAAAATGCGGTGATTGTGACTTAACCATAATAGTTAGACATAATATAGCCTCGCGGACTTTTTTCTAGGTAATAATATACATAGACATTTTATGACAATTTTTTTACACCTTGGGTTACATAATTCAAGTTATAGTAGGGATCCCTAATTCTTTTTGGAATTAAATATAGCCTATGTTACTTGATGAAGATGTAGCTTTCTAACGGTGAAAGAATTTTTTAAATCGGTTCAGAAGTTTTTGAGCCAAAGCGTAACAAACAAACAAACAAATCTTTCCTCTTTATAGTATTAGTTTAGATTACTAAGGCAATTAGATAATTTGAGTAGAGCTTAATATTGTTAATCAGTCTGAAAATAACTCCTTCATAGTTTACTTCGTAAGTTAATAATATGATAGAAATCATTACACCTTTTTGCAAGAAGAAATAACGATACCGTGAATTTTAGCTACAACTTAACTAATGAGTCATTAGTTAAGTTGTAGCTTAAATGCATGTTTATTATTTCTTCTTGCAAAAAGATGTGTGACGCACCGATTCGCAAGGTTGCAATGAATAACACCATCATAGATTAGCAAATTTGTAAAAGTATTTACACATTATATAGGTCCACTGGCTTTTACCCGCGATTTCATATGCGCAAACTTATCCCGTTTTAACCCGTTCCCGCAGGAATTTCGGGAAATCCTCTCTTAGTGCTCGCACCTCTACGGAGTGCAGGGAAGCTACAAGCCAAATTTCATGCACGTTTTCCCCCTCAAGGCCCCCCAGAATTTGCGTTTTAGGTGTGTACCAATGCAATGTACTCGCCTCTAGGAGTATATTTATACCTCTGTACTTTTGAAGACATATGCAAAAAAGGGGGCCGTGTCAGCCAAACGTTTTCAGCACGGCCCCCTTGTAACTTTGAAAAATATATAGCGTATTAAAAAGTTTCTTAAACTTTAGGAATGTTCTCTATTAACACGTTATGTATGTGCCGCAACAGATATTGTGAATGCGTAATAAGTATAACAAATAATATATAGATGAGGATAGGGGGCCGTGCTGGAAAAAAAAATTCTAAAAAAGACAAAACAACCAAAACCAAAACATTTAAATAATAATTTATGTTTGGCAAGTAATATAAGTAACGCATTGACTTCACATAAAAATTGCTAAATTTGAAAAATAAAACAATTTTAGCTCATTCAGCACGGCCTTCAATAAATGCCTATATCTTTTTAAGTATGACATGTTTATTTATGAAATGGAATGAAATAAATTTATTTGCCAGAATATAGGTAAATAATATTTATATACATACATTTGATACATAGTTAAATAACATACCAATAACATTTTTTTTTTTCTGATTTATTTAAAGAGAGTTTAATCGAGATAGATGATGCCACCACCCATTGGTACAAATCAACTTTGAAAACTAAACATAACTAAGATAGTTTTCTTATTGTACTAAATCACCCCTGCGTTTAATCCCAATATTAACGACTTTGTACATCATCCTGGCTGCTTCTGAAGTAGGAGCAGCAAGGACGCTGTAACATACCCCTGTCTCGTACAGATTAACAAAAAAAAAATCTTGAACATGAAACAAATCTTGTCTCTCTGGCTCCGGACACACTCCATCATGATATGATATACAACTTCAATTGAGTTGCATTCTACACAGTTTGAATCAACTTTACGCATTAAAAAAGCGAATTTATTTAAAGGTATGTGTCCGGAGCTAAGCCGGAGGGCTGTTATGATCGTTTGCCTTCCATTGTTGGCATTGTCTAACCACGTATATTTAGGAACGCTTGGCTGTATAGTGACATACCATATCCCTTTGCTACGACTCCTTTCATTAAAATATTCTTGCCACCCGTCATAACAATGTTTTTTTAATCCAAAGTAACTTTCTGTGTAATACGGCAAACAAGAATACTGTTCACCATCTGTTGGTGCCTCTTTAGCTAACTGGTCAACCATAAGCTGGTGCCAATATGAGAGGGCACCCATTGTAAAACAACATTTTTGTTCTTACTTTTGAAGTTTACAAATCAAGTCCAAAATAATATAGGCAATTGGAATACCACGTTTGGGCGCCGTGCATCGAGTTAGTAACTAGGGATGCATCGATACGCACTTCAGCCGATACGATACCGATACAGATATTTATAAAAAAAGTATCACCGATACCGCTACCGATACGGACGGTTACGGATACGAAAGAAAGCTATAAAAAGGTGTGGCTATAGAAACAGACAACATTACTCATACTTATAATACTATTTATTTAGAAATGATAATCGAAAACAGAACAGAAGACAAAACATAATAATTAAAATTCACAGTTATGAGTTTTTATTCAGGAAACACAACAAGCTTAAATTTATTCGGTAAAAGTTGAATTCGTGGGTCTGTTTGGACGAGACTGTTGAGACTAGTCTTTCAGATGCAACACAACTCATTTGGAAACTGAAATATTTTGTGCTGTTTTTTTTCAAATTTAGATATTGAAAGTCATTGCGCCAGAAAACAAGAGAATCTGATTCTCTTGATATATTGGGTGATCTCAGATATCTCTGTAGTTCTTCCTTATGAGAATAAGTGCTCAAAATGGATAACGGTTCATCTGCTTCAGCTTCTTCAATAATATCTTTACAAACGCTCCATATCCCACGTCTCAAAGCGAAGCTATAGCGCGAAATAAAAAAAAGTATCGGTGTAACGGCAAATTTTAAATCGCCGATCCCGATATATTGGAAAACTCGCGATATCGCCGATATATCGGTATCGGATGCATCCCTATTAATAACTGTAACGCACTACGACAATCGCTTATAATTAAAAAAATAGAACATGCCATTGAATCAATATATGATAAAGCCTCTAAAATTGCTATTAGTTCCGCATGCATTATTGAGATCACAGAACTAACTTTGAATTTCATAGATGCATTTGCAGATGAACCAAATAAAGCAACACCTACTTAATTATTTGAAATGGACGCATCAGTGTAAATTGTATATAGACCAGTATAATTTATTTGTAAATATCTGTCGCAAAGAAATGGAGTATTGTAATCTTTCTTGGCTTTGTCGACACCATCAATAGTTGAAAATACATTGTTGTCTAGCTAAACATTCCTAAATTCTCACTACAGTAAATACTTTTGTGTTTAAGTGAGTCATGGATCGTAACCAAAATAGGTTTTTGTGTACTCCTCCAGTAGCGGTGTGAACACACTAGCGCGGACAGAATGATGTTCGAGTATAAAACTAACAATAAAATGGTAAAATAATTATAGAATATAGAAAAAGTCAAACTTGTTTTATTTACTGGTGTACTTTCAGGTTTTTAATATGTAATTTAACTCACACACTGATCCATTGTTGTTAATTATATTGTAAATATGTGAGTACCATGTCCCTTACTAGCAAACTTAATTTTATCTCTGCTGGTATTGCTTTGTTGTACCTTAGTATATAAGTGTGTGCTGTATATTAGTGTAATGTTGGATGCATTGTGCTCACATAATATAATCAATTGATCAATGTACCTATGTATACAAAATATTGTAAAACATATATTTGAAAAGAGTAACTATGGAGTTTCTTGTCCGTTCTTCTCCATAAGAATCTACTTTTTGCGAATGGACAAATAGAGTCACTTCTATTTTAATTTTAAACTGTAAATTTGAAGTTCAAAAGTGCCTTTAATGGTCTAGTTGAAATAAATGACTTTGCAAATATTTCTAGTCCATGCATTAATATCATGAAATTACCAAATTACATCAATGTCATTTGTCATGCATATCATAATCATTATAAAATTTACAGTCTTGCTTCGTTAATATTAATTAGGCACATAATCACATATCATTATAAAATATATTAAACTAGTTATTAGATTAAATTGTCTCACAATTTAGGCAGTTCATCAATTTATTGATTATAATTATAATTTAAATGAGTGTTAGTAAATATATATAGTTATATACATCATGTCTGTTTACAAAATTCGACTTCCTGAATGATGTATAGGAGTAAATTTGTTCCAAATAAATTGCAATTCTGCTGTATTAGTACTTTAAAAGATAAATTCGGTCAAAAATATCACATATTACAACTGATGGGGTGACCATGATTCCATGTGAAAATGGATAAACAAACTGCTGCTTAAGTTGAGTTAATCTTTAATCAAACAAAACAAATGAACAATATCGTAATCCATATTAATGATAACTACACACATCAAAAGTGTCTAGGGATCGAGTACGTTTTAGAGTATCGCCGCAATTGAGGATTATTATTTTATCTTTTTAGGATCGTTATTGATATTATTGAGTGAATTTCACTGTTTGAATATTTTTTCATAAATTCCATCCCTTTGCGAAGCCGGTTGGGTGATTAGTTTTTTTACAAAACTTAGGGATAATTTGCTAACTTAAACATAGGAATTAAAGTAAGAAGCCAGCCTAGAACACTAGATTTGATAAATATGAATTGGATACATTATTATAGTTAAAAATGTTCTTGATCCCTAGACACTTGACGTATTTATATATATATAGTAGGTCGCTAATCGAACAAATCAACAAGTGTCGCTTAGACTACATAGCTCAAAAGGCTTAATTAAAAAAATCACAGATATATATCCAATAAATCACATGGATTGAACCGTACATTACAATAAAATTGCAGATTCATTACATTTCACAGATGAGTTACGTTTACCTATCGAATAATCGCATCGAAATCGAAAAAAAAAAAAAAAAATACGTAACTATGTGTCACACTTGATTGAACCTTACAATACAATAATATTAATTACATTAATTATTTGGAATAATCACAGGCAACTAATTTAACCCACCTAATCCTGTGATTAAGGTGGGTTAAATTAGTTTAAGCATGAAACAAACAATATTCTAATTATTTTGCTATTTAGTTTCTTGAAACACAATCTGTATTGTGTTTCAAGCAACTAATTACCAAAATAATTAGAATATTGTTCGTTTCATGCTTGAACTTGTAATCATAAAATCACAGATTATTTTTTTAACAGGGTTCGAAAATATCCGATATCTAAACTAATATTATAAAGAGGAAAGATTTGTTTGTTTGTTTGTTACGCGGATTTAGTACCAACTAAACCCGCGCGCACGCACTTTATTATAAATATCAAAATATCGGATATTTATGATGTATATCAAGTTTGATATATATAAATTTTGTATGAAAGCCATATTATTATTTTCTTGTATTTTTTATGAAAACTTACTTAAAAACATAATTAAAAAAACAAAAACAAAACATAAATGGTCTACAAATATATAAAAAAAATATGTTCATGTAAATCATATGTTTTACATAAAAATACTAAAATTATCAAAAAATTGTGTGTGAATTATAATGTTTTATTAAGGTACTTAAAATCAGACAAATGAAACCAAAACATAATGTCTTCTTTTAGATAAGGCAAAATCAACTAAAAAACATAAAACCTTATATATAAATAAATCAACTCATAAACATAAAACCTTTTTTATAAATTCTAGTCAGTCAATAGTGATATATCAATGGATATATATCCATTGATATATATCCTCGAACCCTGTTTTTTAATAAAGTTAAAAACTGATAAAACTGAAATATGTTCTCTATGGAATAATAATAAAAAACTAGTATTATCCATAAATTACTAGATTCTTATACAGTTAATAATTAAAAATTTACTCATGAAACTTTGAAATGTGTAATAAGAAATCAATACCGTTGTAACATAATAAAAGTCCAACCTACTATATAGTTATCGTTAATATAAATTACGATATTGTTGATTTCACACCCTATCAGTTTTAATATATGATATTTTTGATCCAATTTATCTTTTAAAGTACTAATACAGTAGAATCGCAATTTATTTGGAACGAATGTACTCCTATACAGGGTGGCCCAAAAGTCGTGGATCAAACGCAACTAGGGGTTAGGTGGGGTCATCAGCTACAAAAAGTTGTTCTACGGGAGGTCCTTAAGGTCAACCCCTGCAGAGTATAATTTATTTTGAGTTTTTATGAGAAAATTGACTTTTTTTAACTAATTCTTGTCAAAATTCGAAAAAATCTACATTCTGTATCTTTTTTATAATTTTCACTAGATTGGTACTGATGAGTCCTTGCGTTAGACATGCTATTAATGGTTGTTTATTGGGTGTGTTGAAGATAATATTAAGTTATACGATTTTTTTTTTCTCAAATCATAACTTTTCATTTACTTCGGACACTACTGTGAAAAAAAAATACTCTACCGAAAAGTGACCCTGTATTACAAGTTTTGGCGCATTTAATAGGGATTCTGAAAAGGTATTACACATGGCCATGAGTGGCTCTAATATCTTTCTAGGACGAAAAAACAAGACAACGATTGTGAAATAATTGTTTTATTAAGCAAAACGAATTTTGATAAGAATTAGTTAAAAAAAAGTCAATTTTCTCATAAAAACTCAAAATAAATTATACTCTGCAGGGGTTGACCTTAAGGACCTCCCGTAGAACAACTTTTTGCAGCTGATGACCCCACCTAACCCCTAGTTGCGTTTGATCCACGACTTTTGGGCCACCCTGTATATTATTCAGGAAGTCGAATTTTGTAAACAAATATGTCATATTTAAAAAGATAAAGGCAACTATAGAGGGCCGTGCTGAATGAACTAAAATTGGTTTATTTTTCAAATTTAGCAATGCGTTACTTGCCAAACATCAATTATTTTGTAATAGTTTTTGGCTTTGGTTGTTTTGTCTTTTTTAGATATTTTCTTATATTATTTTTCCAGCACGGCCTCCTATCCTCATATAGATGAGGATAGATATTATTTGTTATACTTATTACGCATTCACAATATCTGTTGCACGGCACATATAACGTGAAATAAAGTATATTCCTGGAGTTTAAGAAACTTTTTAATACGCTATATATTTTTCAAATTACACGGGGCAGTGCTGAAAACGTTTGGCTGAGACGGCCCCCTTTTTTGCATATGGCTTCAAAAGTACAGAGGTATAAATATACTCCTAGAGGCGAGTACATTGCATTGGTACACACCTAAAACGCAAATTCTGGGGGGCCTTGAGGGGGAAAACGTGCATGAAATTTGGCTTGTAGCTTCCCTGCACTCCGTAGAGGTGCGAGCACTAAGAGAGGATTTCCCGAAATTCCTGCGGGAACGGGTTAAAACGGGATAAGTTTGCGCATACGAAATCGCGGGTAAAAGCCAGTGGACCTATATAATGTGTAAATACTTTTACAAATTGGCTAATCTATGATGGTGTTATTCATTGCAACCTTGCGAATCGGTGCGTCACACACCTTTTTGCAAGAAGAAATAATATAACATGCATTCATGCATTTAAGCTACAACTTAACTAATAACCAGAGGTCGGAATTAGGTAGAGTTATTTATGTACTTACACCGATTTCATACACCGAAAGAATAAAGTGAATATGCCTCAAATCCCGAGATTAATTTTAAAGAGCAGGAAAATCCCATGATTTATTATATAAAAAAGTTATTAAATCTAGGCTAGAAGCAAAAGTATTTTCGTATTTATAAAAAGGCGAAGTATAAGTATGAGAATTTGCTTAAGACTATTAATAATTTGTATTGTGAATTAAATCCTAAAAAAATTGTATGTTAATCATCTTTGTTTTATTTGTCTTATCTATCCCTGAGGTTTTTATTATTATTTATTTGTAATATTGTTGGCCACACGGGATTGTCTATTAGAAATCCCGAGAAGATCCATATTCATATCAACATTTCGATGCAAGTACATAAATAACTCTACCTAATTCCGACCTCTGCTAATGCCTCATTAGTTAAGTTGTAGCTTAAATTCACAGTATAGTAATTTCTTCTTGAAAAAAGGTGTAATGATTTCTATCATATCATTAACTTGTGAAGTCAATTATGAAGGAGGTATTGTCAGAGTGATTAGCAATACTAAGCTCTTTTCAAATTATCTAATTGCCTTAATTATTGTTATGATAATGATAATTACTCCCTTCGCTTTCGTATTAAATGAACCACAATCACTTTGAAACCTCATTCGGCAAAAACTTTTCTTACATTAAAGTTCAACTTACCTGTCCCGGCAGACTAGTCGAATAGTATTTTTTTTTAATTATTATCATCGTCAAAAATGAGTTCATACCAGGCCTTTTTCACCGAATTCTGGTCTGCAGTGACGCAAGACTTGGAATCGACAAAGCGTAGAAAGAGATCTAAAAGGTATGCGAAGTTCGAAGACGACTTCGATAGATCGGGAATGCCGGCGGAGCTGAGAGATGACCCCAAGATGTACAAGTATTGGAAGAAGAGGCACTCGCTGTTTCACAGGTCAGTATTATGAGATTATCATGGTTTTACAATCTTATTGGTGTCGCTGTTCGTAGTATTGTAGTACTTATTTATCTTCATTGATCGATTTTTAGGGATGAAAAGTACTTTTAGCCCCTCATCTTTGATTTCTAACTGCATTAGAAGGTGGGAGCCATATGACCCAAATGTTTTCTGTTTTGTGTTGGTCCCCTGATTGACAAATCATCAATTAATTGATTCCATGTCCAAAACTCTTGAATATTTCTTCATTTCATTAATAAACTAGCTTTTGCCCGCGACTTTGTACGCGCATATCCCGTTTTTTCCGTTCCCGTAGAAATTCTCCGTTCCCGTATGGCCTATAGCATTGGCATATACAAAAAGAATTTTCAAAATCGGTTCAGTAGATCCAGAGATTACCCCCCTACAACCTCACAAACTCACAAACTTTACCTCTTTATAATATTAGTATAGATAAGTAAGTTAATTGATGCTTCAGTAAAGTACTAGTACATATTATGCGGACTTAACCCTAATATATAAAAATCTTCCTTCACTGATTGATTGACTGACAGACAACGTACAGCCGAAACTGCTGATCGTAGAAAGCTGAAATTTGGCATGTAGATTCCTTGGGGAGTGTAGAGGAACACTAAGAGAGGATTTCCCGAAATTCCAACGGGATCGGGAAAAAACGGGATATGCGCTTACGAAGTCGCTGGCTAAAGCTAGTCCTCAATATAAAAGGGAAATTGACTGGGAGTTTAACAAAACAATGATTGCCACACAGATTCGACGAGGGCATAAAGCTGGACCGCGAGAGTTGGTTCAGCGTGACGCCGGAGAACGTAGCGTGGCACATCGCCAACAAGTACGTGTATGACGTAGTGCTGGACGCCTTCTGCGGCGCCGGCGGGAATACCATCCAGTTCGCGCACACCAGTAAAAAAGGTAAGCACAACTTAAGCCCACCATTACTCGCAGGAGCATGCAACGGGAAATATATGTATTTATAAACCAATATGCAAACCCATCTCGTTATAAAATGGCTAATCGTTTCCATATCTTTTCATCAGTAATAGCAGTAGACATCGATCCTCAAAAGATATCGATGGCCCGGCACAACGCCGCAGTGTACGGCGTCGCCGACCGCATCGAGTTCATAGTGGGAGACTTCTTCGAGCTGGCGCCCACGCTCAAGGCTGACATGGTGTTCCTTAGTCCGCCCTGGGGCGGACCCAGTTATTCTGATGTGAGTAGACTTGATAGCAACCTTTATCGATTAATGATCATTATGTATTTTGTAAGTCGGTTTAAAATAACACATTTACACGTCAATCTTTTTGGTCATTTTAAACTAGTTGAGAAGAAATACAGAAACAAGCTCAGAAGTCGAAAGTCTCTTTTAACGTCCATAGAATCCGTCCTGAACAAATCATATGAAAACCATGTACTGTAAAGAAAGTTTTGAGTGGACCTGCCATTGCAATAATTAGTTATCGTGTAGCTTACTTAAACTTGGAATTTTTATGAGCTCAACAATTTGACGAGCAATACTAAAGTAAGGATATTTGAGTAGGCCTCATAAAGTACTCAAACTGCCTTAATATCCTGAAATGTACCATTATATGCTATAGACCTACATAGTCCTCGCATAGACGATATCGACTTTGATTATATCGATTAATAATAGTGGCGTTAATCGATTACGTCGAAGTATTGATTCTGAGCTTAATAAGAACTATGTTTATTGATAATACCGATTCTAAACGGAATAAGAGTTGCATCTATCGATAAAATCGATTCTAAGCTTCATAATATTTATATTTAACGATCGAATTGACTTCGATCATAAATTCAGTAAGTGAAGGGGTTTAGATGTAAAAGGTTCAATGACTTACATATATATACGATGGTCGAAATATCTTCTCCTTGGCCATCTGCTGGTTTCCGGTCTCTCGTGTTCAAAGAATACCTTATAAAAAATGTGTGTAGAAATAAACAAATTTGTATTTTTAAGGTAACTTTGTGGTTCAATTCTAAACTGCAATATAATAACCACTAATGTTAAAATTCTCTCTGCAGAATCACGAGTACGACTTAGAAACGATGTTGGAGCCTAGGCCAGCGTCGGAACTGATGAGGGTAGCGAGAACAATATCACCAACCATTGCCTTCTACCTTCCCAGGAACTCGAGGCCGGATCAGGTAAGAAATAATTCGCTTATAATATCCAACAAATAAAAAAACGAAAATGTTCTCAAGTCGACCAGCATGCGCGTGCAGTAGGCTACAGTAAGGGTAGGCCAGCCCATAGATAAAGCCCAAAAAAAAAATTCCTTCACTTTCAAAGTGGACGAAAATTCGCATCGTCAGTATCGTGATTTCAACCCTGAATAATGTGGTGAGTTTTTTTTTTGGGCATCATGTATTGGGTTGGCCTACCCTTACTGTAGCCTACTGCACGCCCATGTCGACCAGTAGTGCTATTCTATAAAAATCTCCCCGTAATAACTGAGATGAAGTGAACTGTCCTAGCATCAATAGGGTATTTGACTAAGAAAATCTAATTAGTCCTTCAGATAGGTTTCCATAAAATATAGGACACGTATTTTTTCTTTTTTCACGTAAACAAAAAATGAAGACGATACAGTGCATTGAAAAATCGTATGACGTCACTTACCAGTACACTTTTTACTGGTAAATATAAATATAGATAATATAAAAAATACTTAGGTATCCAATATTTTTCGATAATCTAACTGACGGACTAAATAGAATCATAGTTTGTTAACCCAGACAACATCCCTATTGGAATTTCAGCTCCTTCACCTAACTAAATGGTCCTCCATGGAACTTCAAACCTAAATCAATCTTAAAATCGCAGTCGCCCGCGCATTTCCGTCTCCATGCAAAAAAAGTAGTTCAAAGTAGATTAAAAAATGACTTTCCGCCTTTAGGCTGCGTTTCCACCAGAGATGTGCGAGGATGTGTAGCGAGGTATATGTTAGTTAAGAACTAAGAGAATCGCTTTATTTACCTAGCCTCGCTCAGCGCTTGGTAAATGAAGCGATTCTTACAACAAACGCACCCTTAGTGTCCACTGTTTACTTGAGCTCCAACTAGTTTTTGCCCTGGAGAAAACGAAAAAATAACATTCAAATCATCTCAAGGGAACACATACTGTGTCTTCCATCGGAACCCATTAAGCCAGACTTCAAATTTCTAGCGGTGTGTCGTGTTCTAACAAATTATTTTGCTATTGTTTCAGATATTGTCTCTAGCAAAAGAAGTCGGCGGCTCAGTGGAGATCGAACAAAGCTTCCTCGATAGAAGATTCGTAGCTATAACAGCCTATTTCTACTAAGTTCGTCGTCAAGCAATCTGTATGTGACAAATAAGTGTATATACTAATTATGTGAATTGTAATGAGTATAGAAAGAGGTTACATAATACCGCAGCTTCGTTAGTAAATGGAGATCTAACTTGGTCAATTTAAATTGGTAAATTTCGAATGGTTGTTCCACTCACAAACCACGGGCTGTGTACGGAACGTGGTGGGACCGTGATCCTGATGAACTCATGGTCCATACACAAGCGAGTGTGAACGAGTTCATATCGGTGTGTACATTTTATATGGGCTCGTTCACACTCGCCCGTGTCGATAACGTTTAAAAACTCGCACCAAGGTCCCAGGTCGCTGACTGCACATACGATTAAAATATATTTCATTTCCCCATTTTAAGACTCCATTTATTATCTTCTGCGGAAATACATTCTGTATTAGTATCTGTGGACATTTCATACTCAAGCTAGTTTGCCGTACAATATGTATGTTCATCAATTCATGTCTCTACAGGATGTACCAGAAGTGGTCATATTTAAGAGCCCACTCTTCTCTTCTGTAGCTGCTAAACAGTAAATAAACAATATCAAAATAAATAATATTAACTTTTAAAAAAACTCATCTCAAAAAATATGACCACACACTTCTGGAACTTCCTGTATTTAAATATTTATTTTATTTATAAACTGTTATATTAGTACCGAATAAATTATGTTTAAGCCAAAATATGTCTATTTTAAGTGTAACCTGAGAAATTTTTACTCCTCATTAATATTATGGAAACTAATGATCGAATTCACCAACAAATCCCCTTAAAGATTGTGGATACCGATTGAATGTTTTTTTCCAAACATGGTCCCAGACATTTACTTTCACGAAGGATTGAAGTATTTAAAAAGTGAAGGACTTGTTGGTGAAAATGGCCTTATAAATCTATTATTGGATGTTGATGTAATGGTTCTTACATTGTAAGTAAATATACTTATACAATAAATTCTACATTTGGTAGATATTGGTATCTAACTCCATACAGTAAGCCCACAAGGCCTTTTCAAAATTAGAAGGAGCTCACTTTCCCGTTTTCGGCAGTGGTGCAGTCCTTAGTCGGAAGCGAGAGGCTTCGCGAGTGTATCACCTGAGCAGACAGGCGCGGTGCTGCACGTGCACAGCAGCTTCACTGCATGGTGACGGCGCTCCTTTATATCTTGATACGATTGCGCGCACTCTGCAGCGCCCGGCTATAGGTAGCTGCACAACAGCGTCTGGTTTTAGTCAGTAAGAGTGACAGAACCCATACTCCCCTGGGAGAACTAAAAGATCGCTTTTAGCTATAAGGCCGTCAATTGTGTAATGTTTTTCTTCATCTATCTTTTCTGTAACTTATATGGTGTACATAATAAAGAGTATTCAATTCAATTATATTCTATTCTTTTATGAAAATTTCAATCCCAATTCAGCTTGCTACACCTCGGAATACCTATGACATTTACAAAAGTCAAGACAAAACGTGATGCCTCTGTGTTATTTTAACGATTATGTAGTATCTGCTACTGTATGGAGTAAATAGTTACATTTAACATATTACATAGATATCAAACACATAATACTGAATGTTTTATGTCTATACCGGGTAAAACGGGTTGGATAGAAATGATGGGGCGAATAAAAACGAAACTTTGATTGGAATTTTCACTTTATTTAAATAGTTATTTTATTTTAAAAGGACAATTTGTGAGAACGGCTTAATATGGTATTTATGTGAAAATTCCAATAAGTTTCGTTTTTAATGCAGGGGGCATTTCCATCCACCCCGTTTTACGGTAATCAAAATAAGTGATATCATAGCGCATGCTATGTGCTAAATGTAAGCTGTTTCATCAATTAGTGTAAGTAGAAGAACCTGTTAGTCTCTTTTTAATCAGAATAGAGTTATAGAGCAAGATACCAGAGCTCCCAGACTTTACTTTTTTTCTCAGTAACAAAATGTGTGGGATAAAGTAGTGTAGGTATTAATATATACTTTGAACGTAAAGATACCTGCTAGCTTGAGATGTTTGCTCTGGGATCTTGGACTATTACATTTATCATACTATAGAATATAATGTGATCCTGTAAACATTCTTATTAACTATTGACAGCAATAAATAAAGTATAATTTAAGAAATCAACTCAAAAAATGTTTTATTTAGCCCAACATTTTGAATCTTTTTGTTGAATGATGCTTCAAATAATTTATTATACTTACGCTTGAAAAAGTACTTTGTTTTAAAAAAATGTATGGGAACCAGTAACCATAGCAACGAAGCCGCTGACACAACATCTTGTGAAAAATGCTGAATATAGTGTTAGATAGTCTAATTATTAACAAAACCGGACAAGTACTAGTCTGACTCGTACTCCAAGGGCTTCGTCCAAACTCGTATATAAATAGTTCATCTATTAAGGGAATCGATTCTCGAGTTTTTTCAAGTATATAAATTACCAACTGTATAAACTATGAATGCACTCATTACTTTGACAAAAAAAAAAGGACAACCTTAACTTTTCAATTAGGTAACAATTTTTTTTTCCATACATGGTCACGATCACTTCTTCAACTGCAAAAATATAAGTTTGTAATCGCTAAAATGTGTTTTTTTATGTGATGAAACTACAAATATCTTTAGTTTTCTTTTCTTTAAGACCTTGCTTCTTGCCAAAAGGGTTCAATTTTTCCATGGGAGCTGGCATAGTATGGGTAGAGGACACTAACAAACAAAATTGTGCCTTAAAGTGTCACTTTGCCGAGATATTTGGAGGTAAAGTCGCCATGTTGTTGATGATTTCCCATTCTTAGCATTTTATAGAACATTTTGTCGAGTTATGCGTACAAAGATGTATGGGAGAATCGATTTTTTTTTCTCGATTTCAGTGTTGGTCCCATAGTAAAATATGTACCCCTTAAGAGGTTTTGCGTTTATTATGTTACACGTTGTTCATTGATAAAAATCACACGTCAGAATTTCAATATACCACACTTGTAGCCTTTTTTACTGCGGAAAAGAGCGTAACTACTACTACGGATACATACTATGGATTCGTCAGGACGACAACATTATAACGCTAAAGTATCTCATAACGTCAACTTAGATACGAAAGGTTTATTGGAAGTTTATAAATTAAGAACTTTATATTAAGTTTATCAGTACATATTAACATTTTAACTAATTAACGTTATAAACCTATTTTAATGGATTTTTATGAATAGGACTAAAAAGTGCTAGACTATAAAGATAAAATATTATTTTGAAATTCGCGGTCTACCATGGTATACATTTACCTTGACTCTTGCTCTACAATCTATTTTTGTTTACAATTTAGTCTATGCCAAGGAGTTTCCCGTCATTTGTATTATAATACGACAAATTGAAAAATACTTTAATTATTAAATTTACAGATAATACCTACTGTATGTACCATTCAACTTAGTCGGACTGTATAGACATTGGATTGTTGCATACTTGCTTGCACAATATTGTCATGACTCTGAAGTTGACACTTTGTGCGTAGTACTATTTCACCACTATTTCACTTTAAAAGTTTCTTTGAGTGAACTTACGATTCTATTGTTTCAACATGCCTAAAACTAGAAAAAACAAAACCAAACGCCCGCGCAGTTATAATAAAAATAAATCAAACGTAGCATCCTGGTATAAAAACTGCAAAAAATGTGTTGTAGCCCCAAATTCTATCGGTATGTGGATGCATTTCCATAAGTTTCATCCTGAATTGAATAAGAGTCCTGTACTACCTCTGACACCACAGTCACAGGAACAAAATCGAGCTTTACAGGTTCCTACATCATCAGGAAATGTAAGACAAAAGCCACAGCCTGAGAGGTCAAGAAAACCTCGGAAGAATTTACGACAGCCGAAGCGAAAATTCAAGTATGTTTCTATTTAATTTTATGAGTATTCTCTAGAAATATAATGATAGGAAAAAAAAAATATCCAGTTTTTTTAATGCCTTTGTCTGGATCTATATTTAGAAAGTTGAGGGTGACATCAGGTAGCAATGCACAAAGATCTATGATCAAGGTCATGTCTAAAAGAAATAGTCACTAGAATACATAGAATTAATATAAGTCAATACCTACCTATTACTGCTTGTGCAAAACTTTTTCATACTTTTTTTTGTGTGGGGATCCTCACAGATACGAACAATACTTTTTAAAATTGTTAGTTTAAAACTGTGAACTTCTCATAGGTTTTCATGTAATCTAATAGGTTTAGGTAGGACAATTACAGACGAACTGACAGTAACACAAGTGATTCTTTAAGGGTTCCGTTTGTCCATTCTGACGTTTGGAACCCTTGAAAAATTCCATGTAGCTCAAAAGGGTTATCTAAACACAAATTTAAACTGATCAAAGGTCAAACAAAACAAACTGAAATATTTGTATGTTTAAGTGTGAAAATTATATTAATATTATTTTAGTTCTGAAGTCATCCCATCCAAATTGTCCCTTACAGCCACGAAAATGAAGAGGAATATGAAGACATAGCCCATGTTAAGACAATGAGCACTTTCCAAAATATGATGGGTTTCTGCGTGCACCCTGAGAAGTTGTCCAAAGGTGAGCTGGTCTACCGCAAGATACCTGCCAGGCTGCAGCCGCCGAGGTTCAGGAAGAACCGGAACAGCAGGAAGACTTACTTCGATAATAAAGGGAACCTTTATACTTTGGATCAGGTGAGCTTCTTCCTTTCCATTTGGTTAACTCGGAGTCATTAGTTGGTGGTTGGATTGTTAGGTGGTGGATTGGATGGTGGGAGGTATTAATTGCAGCATCTGTGGCACTCATTAAATCCCCTCAATATGGGTGTATAGCCACTTTTTCTTTTATTAAATGTTCCAATTTGCTTTATTTTTTCAAATAAATTATTCTAATAAAAGCTTACTCTGTCTGTCTGTCCATCCGTCTGTTTGTAACCTCTCCATGTCTTATCGGCTGAACACATTTGGGTGAAACTTGATACACGGGTAGACTATATCCTGGAATAAGACATATTTAGGATGCTGTCATACCGGGAGTATGTTCCCTTGAGATAATTGTTTACTTTCACACAGAGGAAGCCTCTGACAGAAGCTGGTATAGTTTTATATAATCAAAGTTTCTTTTTCTTTAAAAAAAAAACAATGCCCCACACTTGGAATTTTTCCTATATTGTGGGTGCATTTACAAACATACAATTCACATATATTATGCAAACAGCCAGCGAGTTGTAAGTTAATTTGGTTCAAATTATTTAAAAGTACTCAGCTATTTATTAAAGACACCGACCTCCACAACCCATTAACTGGGTGCCACGGTACTTCTTGGCAAGACTGGAGTCAGATTTTCTAATTTCTGACAATCCGTAACGACTGCCAAAGATCTAAAATGCCGGGACCAACGGCTCAACGTGCTTTCCGAGGCACGGAGGAGTCTCGGTATGTTAAGATGGTCACCCATCCACAGGCTAACCTCGGCAAGCATTGCTTAACCTTAAGCTGGGTACTGACCGGTGTTACGGGGCGTAATGTAACATGTTACAAAACGAACGAACACGCGAGCAACTCGAGCATGTTACACGGATTTTAGTACGCAGCGAAACATAACATGCTCGCTGCGAATGGTACATTACGGCTCGTTACACCGGACAGTATCCACCTTTAGAGATCGAGCCTCGCAGCTGATATTTAGCCACAAGCTCCTTATGCATATATAAACCTATTTAGAAATAAGTTTATTTCTCCCCACCCAGTCCAAAGACCAAGATGAAAGAGAAATGCAGATAGACGACGACTACACAGAAGTGAAGTTAGACACGGAGCGGGCCGAGAATGTGCCCACAGCGACCCTGCGAACACATCACCGTGCTTCCCAAAAAACCAGCCTGGATGACGAGAATATTAAGCTGGCTAAAGCGGCCGCGGTTCCTCTGCCTTGCGATGCTGAGGACTCCAATGATGAGGAGCATAAGGAGTGGAAAATTGAGGAGGGTGACAGTACAGGTATGGTATTTATATCGTACTAGCAACCTGCAACGGCTTCGCACAGGTATTTGAGCATATATGAGTTGGGATTAAGCAGTGTACGGACGGATTGTTTCCGCCCAATAGAAAGCTATTGAATACCTTCTTCAGGCGGCCTTAAAAGCGCTCCCTCAACGATTGCTTCATATCAGCAACATTGATATCAAACGCTTCCGACATACCCAAATACTTACAAGGTTCAGTTGAAGAAAGGGATCTCACATTTATGGAATCTGAGACTTGAGTTACCACGGATTTCAAAATCTCTCCACGCTTTACATGCATAACCACACATTAGTCCACACCAAACTCCATCAGGAGCTCCATGTGTTGCAGATTACTGGGGGCAAAGAGTTTCAATCATCCATGTAAAGGAAGTGAGATATAATCTGACCACCTCTCTTCAACCGATAGCCTAGCCCTGAATTCTCCAGCAGTGTGCCTAGAGGATTCAAGGCTAGCAAAAACCAAAGTGGACTCAAACTATCGCCCTGAAATATACCCGGTCGATCCTTACCAGTTCGTTATTCTTCTGGATATTTCGACAGCCTGGATAGCGCAGGATTGTCCTCCATTGGTGAAGGTGCATAGCGTTGCATCAATTTTATACAATTCTATCACCCTCATAAGCCATGTATGAGGCACCGAGTCATAGGCCTTGTTATAGTTTATCCAACATGCCGACAGATCCTTTCGGGATTGGCTAATGGCCATATCAATGAGGAGCTCCTTAGTACCGAGGGACCCATTCCGACACGCAGACATGATGCTGTTGCTGTCGATATGGCTATTAATATTAGCTCTCAAAAGGGATTTAATAACCTTAACTCCTGCCGTAATGAATTCGGCAGCGAGCCCTGAAGATTTCCAATTAGGCAACAGACGGTCTGCACGGGCTACATCTTGGGGGCAGATTGTGATTACCCCTCAGGTAATGGTTCGCACGTGCTCGTTCGGGCTCTCGAATCCAATGTCCTACGGTGTGACTGATAGGCACCGACCAGTTGCTACGCCAGAACGAACACATGGCGTCAATGATAATAATATTATTTTCATCGTCAAAAATGGGTATACCTATGCAAGAACTTTTTCTCCAATTTCTGGTCTGCAGTGACGCAACAAGTGGAATCGACGAAGCGTAGAAAGAGACCTAAAAGGTGTTCGAAGTTGGAAGACGACTTCGATACATCGGGAATGCCGGCGGAGCTGAGAGATGACCCCAAGATGTACAAGTATTGGAAGAAGAGGCACGCGTTGTTTCTCAAGTCAGTTATTCTTGCTTTATCTTTGTTTTGGAGTACATGGTATCGTTGTAGTTGTAGTATTGGAAAACTTGGGCTAAATAAGAGATCCTCGGGGTGTTGCTTCAAGGTTAAGCAACGCTTGCCGAGCTCGGTCAGTGAATATAGTGTACTACATGATTAAAGTACTCATTATTACCTATTAAAAAAAGTCCGCAAGGGTATAATTATGTCTAACTATTATGGTTAAGTCACAGTTACCGCTTTTTGTTCAAATTATTCAATCAAAACTTGGTTGGTATTGGAAAAGTGGTGACTTTGGTATCATGATCTTATCCATTTAAATGGTTTGATAATTAAGGTTGATTATGTAGGTACATGTATATTTACACTTTTAAACGAAAGGTCTGATTTGAATAATTTAATATTCAAATTAGACCTTTCGTTTAAAAGTTACGACGGGTCTAAAAATGCTCCAAGTAAGAAAAATGTTGCGGTTTGAGCGAACTGGGGAGAATGTTATTGCTTAGTCCGATGAAGTCGAAACACGGCATGAATGATTTCGATAAAAATAACAATAACAGACGTTTCGATTTTACGAAAATAAACCCCTAAAGGGGTGAAATCGGTTTGAACAAACTAAAAGTGTGATAATTGAAACAGATCCAATAACTTTTGCATAATCAACTGACTAGGTGAACAATTGCGCCGACCCTTATACCACAGAATCAGCAGCAGAAATGGCTGGGTAATTCATGAAAATCGTTGTGCTCAATTTTCCAAAACAAACCTTTAATAGGGGTTGGAGGGGGCGTTGAAGGTACCGACTAAATCCGCGCAGACGAATCGAGAGCGAAATGCTAGTACGTCATAATCGAAAATTACAACTAGGAGTTTAATAAAACAATGAATGCCCCACAGATTCGATGAGGGCATAAAGCTGGACCGCGAGAGTTGGTTCAGCGTGACGCCAGAGAAAGTAGCGCGGCACATCGCCAACAAGTATGTGTATGACGTAGTGCTGGACGCCTTCTGTGGCGCCGGCGGAAATACCATACAGTTTGCTTACACCAGTAAAAAAGGTAAGCACAACTTAATATCCTGCCATTACTCGCAGGAGCATGCAGGCCTTTAAAGTGCGCTTACAGTTCTCCAGCTATGTTTAAAAGTATAATAGTTGATCTACACATATCAGGGCCGTGCCTGGGACGTCCGCGCATCCGTGTCCGGGCCGTGACACGGACGTGTGTGAGTTCAAATATGTTAGCTAAACCGAAGATAGAATGCAACCCTACCCGACGACACTAATAGGGTAACCCATATTTAAATGTCGCAAAATAGTCAAAATGGGTTTTTCTTCAATAGTAAGTTTTTATTAATAAACGGGGAAGATTTTTGTAAATGCATCATGCATTAATTTAACGGCCAATTTAATTTATTTTAATGGAATGGTTTTATCCTATTTCCTAATTTATTTTATGTTTATGTGTAGGTAAGTACATAAGGTGAGGTGGGGTAAGACTAACATACTTTCTTACCGAAAAATATTTGTTTATGGCTAAGTTATTTGGCTTATCTCTAAGATAGTACAATCACAGATACTTAAAAACGCTAAGTTTTTGAGTGATAAGTGACATATTTCCGCTAATGCATTGAGAATTGAATAAATTCTGAGACAGTTAATAAACTGGCTAGTTTGGTCCCACCAGTCGGGGTAAAACTAACAATAATGTATTTTAACTGAAAACATGCACTTATTGGAGTTTCTTAAGATTTTTTTAAAATCTTACGTGTGCTCAAATTCAATCTGAAGACAGTCATAGATTTAGAGGCAATTTCTGTAATTAATGATTTGGGGCAAGGCTAACAATCAAAATCAGACAAGACAATCAAAATCAGGGACGCAGAACCTTTAGAGTGGCATTAATAGCTAGCACAAATATTAAAAGGCAAAATAAGAAATACTGAAATCAAGTTTTGTAACTTGATTTCAGTATTAAAAGTCACACACTTATTCACGAAAGTTGGCCGGGGACTTTTATATGTTCAACCACGTCGCAGTGTAGCTGTTGCAATGCACAGAGAATGCTGCTGCCCATTCTCTGGTAAACCCCTTAGTCGCCTCTTACGACACCCACGGGAAGTGATGGGATGGTGCTATTATTTAACGTCCGACACCATACAAAACTAAATAGCGAACTAAGCGAATAGTCGTTTACTATCTTGCCTGATAGTAAACGACTATTCGCAAACTTGTTTAAAATGTCACTAAAATGCCACTTGCACAAATTTGTTGATCCGAAAGACATGATTATTTTTATTTTAACAAATTTACACACACCCAGGGCTAGCTTTCGTACGGTAAGAAAAATATACACTCTACGAAAATGTTGATTATGACTGACTTTGGGAAAGACTAACATTTTGTTTTCGTTTGACTTACCCCGGACAAACTGTCAAGTCTTCCCCCACTTAGCTATTAATAAGTTATGTTTTGGTTCTATAAAATATTAAAGGAAATCGTTTGTTTACTGCTAAAAATATAAGATAATTTTAAAGATAATATTAATATGATACTACTTACGTTCAAGACATTTTTGATGATGTAACACATTTTGTCATTAAAATTTTAAACAAAACGGACAGTGCCAAAAATATGAAAAAAAATGTTTACAACTGACATTTTCAATTCGTTATGTTGGCGAAATTGACAATCAGACGCGACATCTGAGATTTGAGTCGAGTACTTTTTCATCTGTTCTATCGACATAGTAAATGGTAAAAAAAAGAAGGCAATACTTTTCGAGATATTTAAAAGTTACCCCGGTGTTAGTCTTACCCCACCTCACCTCATAATTTATATTATGTTTTTCAAATAGATATTTATAAGTAGCTGAAAGCTGTAGTCTCCTATAAGTGAAGGAGCACACTTAATTTTGAGGCTAATCGATTTGATGTCGTTTTCATCAGTAATAGCAGTAGACATCGATCCTCAAAAGATATCGATGGCCCGGCACAACGCGACAGTGTACGGCGTCGCCGACCGCATCGAGTTCATAGTGGGAGACTTCTTCAAGCTGGCGCCCACGCTCAAGGCTGACATGGTGTTCCTTAGTCCGCCCTGGGGCGGACCCAGTTATTCTGATGTGAGTAACCTTGCTAGTCATGACCTACATATCGATTCTAAGCTTAAACAGCCTTGTTCACAAAAACTTTTTAACCATTTGCTTAGTTTAACCAACGATTAACAGATTCTTTATTTGAATGGGGTAGCTGAAACCCAAACATTGATTGGCAGAGACTGCCTAAGGGCCTAGGAATACACTTCTAATCAAAGTTGATTGGAAGTGTATTCCTAGAATTCCCTAAATTTGCCGAAGGACATTAAGAAAGTAGTTGTAATTTAAGTAAATTACAACTACTTTCTTAATGTCCTTCGGCAAATTTCGTGTTTCGTCAGTCGTCGGATTTAGATCAGAAATAGAATATTATTGCAGCTACAGAACATGACAACGCATTTCTGGAACAGCCTGTATATTCACTGTAACTATTTTACTCATGTTTTGTATATGCGATCGATAGATTTTGACGAGAGCTGACGATTGAAACTTAAACGAATATCGTAGCTTCTCCGAGTCAAAAGTTATACTAAATGGGAATCTTGAAACGCAGCAAAATTACCTCAAAATGGCGGCGTTGCCCTTCCACCGCGCGAGATGCGTCACAGTCCTCACTTAGCGTAACGAATTCTTTGATCAATACGCTATCCAGTGGTGTAATTACATTTTGGATCGAGATCATAGAAATGTAGCTGCAACACCAAACTATATCCCCCGATGTTTTTTATCATTCGTTTTTTGAATTGCCTCTCCCCATGGAAGCATTTTTAAAGACATACCTATTCACGTCAAAAGTATTTAACATTAATTCTATCCGAGATGATAAGTAGTACAAAAATTGGCCTACAGGCGTTAAGAAGACTCCTGCCAGGGTTGCGGAATTTGTTCGAAAGAGTCACCGCGGCCCTGGAACGCAAAGGGCTTTAGAAGGAACACGGATGGGTTTTAGTAAAAGTCTGACACGCCCGGAAGAAGTCATTTGATGATATCACATCCAAAAAAAAAAAGGCGTTAAGAAGACTAACTAGGGAAATAAACAAAATTGTAATTTTAAGGTTACTTTGTGGCTCATGTTTAAACTGCATTGGCTATCCCACTGCAATACCTAACTGCGATAAAATAACCATGAATGTTTAAAATTCTCACATTTTTCTTTACAGAATCACGAGTACGACTTAGAAACGATGTTGGAGCCTAGGCCAGCGTCTGAACTGATGAGGGTAGCGAGAACAATATCACCAACCATTACCTTCTACCTTCCCAGGAACTCGAGGCGAGAGCAGGTAAGATACAGTTGCAAGAGAATTGACTACTTGATGCAAAACATAAAAAGACTTGGGCACACAATATGAAAGTCTTGCTTCCTCACATTAAGTGAGGAAGCAAGACTCATTTCGCTTGCTTCGAAAATAAATGAACAAATCCACTGGAAAAACATCTACAAAAACTTGGATGCTTGCACTTAAAATGAGCCCTTATTGTAAGGAAGCAAGTCTCATTTCTCTTTGTCTACTTTGAAAATAAATGAACAAATCAACTGGAAAACTAACAAACAACTTGGATACTTACTCACAAAATGAATCCTTATTGTAAGGACGCAAAGCTCGTTTACCATCGCCTGCTTCGAAAATAAATGAACAAATCCACTGGAAAAATATCTACAAAAACTTGGATGCTTGCACTTAAAATGAGCCCTTATTGTAAGGAAGCAAGTCTCATTTCTCTTTGTCTGCTTTGAAAATAAATGAACAAATCAACTGGAAAACTAACAAACAACTTGGATACTTACTCACAAAATGAATCCATATTGTAAGGACGCAAAGCTCGTTTACCATCGCCTGCTTCGAAAATAAATGAACAAATCCACTGGAAAAATATCTACAAAAACTTGGATGCTTGCACTTAAAATGAGCCCTTATTGTAAGGAAGCAAGTCTCATTTCTCTTTGTCTGCTTTGAAAATAAATGAACAAATCAACTGGAAAACTAACAAACAACTTGGATACTTACTCACAAAATGAATCCATATTGTAAGGACGCAAAGCTCGTTTACCATCGCCTGCTTCGAAAATAAATGAACAAATCCACTGGAAAAATATCTACAAAAACTTGGATGCTTGCACTTAAAATGAGCCCTTATTGTAAGGAAGCAAGTCTCATTTCTCTTTGTCTGCTTTGAAAATAAATGAACAAATCAACTGGAAAACTAACAAACAACTTGGATACTTACTCACAAAATGAATCCATATTGTAAGGACGCAAAGCTCGTTTACCATCGCCTGCTTCGAAAATAAATTAACGAAACCACCTGAAAACTGTCTGTCCAACGACTTGGATGCTTACACTCAAAATTAACCCTTATTATAAGGCAGCAAGGCTCATTTCACTTCGGCTGCTCCGAAAATAAATGAACAAATTAACTGGAAAACTATCCAACGACTTGGATACTTACTCACAAAATGAACCCTTATTGTACGGCCGCAAAGCTCGTTTATCATGCCTGCTTCAAAAGTAATTGAACAAATCCACTGGAAAATTAACTGTCCAACGACTTGGATGCTTACACTCAAAATGAACCCTGTAAGGCAGGAAGGCTCATTTCTCTTCGGCTGCTTCGTAAATAAATGAACACTGGACCTATACAGCGATAACTAGGGTTGAAGATAGAATAGAATACTCTTTATTATGTACACCATTTAAGTTACAGAAAATATAGATGAGGTAAACATTTTTTAAGATCAAAATGAAAAGTCATTGAATGTCTGCTATCTTGGGCCCTTCCTGTTATGTATTTTCAATTAGAAAAATGTAAGTCAGTCGCTATACAGTCGATTACTACTGTATGGGGTTCTGGTTCTTTTTTTTCTTGTCTTTGAATAGACTACGTACACATAGGTAAGAACCAAGTGTGTAAGGGGAAATGAAAACTAAAATTTATTAAAGCTAGCTGAATAATAATATAACAGCCGCACGGTTCGATCTTCGAGATTAAGCAGCGCTTGCCGAGGTCGGCCCATAGTTGGATGACATAATTATACAGGGTGTTTCAGAAGTGCGTGTTTGTTCCCACAGCAGGGTAAAGGCCTCTCAAACTCTCTTTCCACGCGCCTTTTTACAATAGATTGTTATAAATTGGATTGTGAAATGTAAACGAATTTAAAAAAATATTATTACTGTTTTGTTTCAGATACAATCCCTAGCAATAGAAGGCGACCCCGTGGAGATCGAACCGTGCTTCCGCAACAAAAGCTTGGTAGCTATATCAGCCTATTTCTTATAAGTTCATCGTTAATCAATCTGAATGTGACAAATAAGTGTGTTATACTAATCATTTGACTCGTAATGATTATAATAAGAGGTTATATGATACCACAGATTCGTTAGTAAATGGAAGTCTAACTTGCTCAAATAAAATTGGTAAATTTAGAAAGGTTGATCCACCCACAAATGAGCGGGCTGTGCACGGAAAGCGGCGGGACTTTTATATGAACTCGTTCAAACACGTCCGTGTCATAGTCCAGACACGGGCGAGTGTGAACGAGTTCATATAAAAGACGCATCGATATGAACTCGTTCACACACGTCCGTTTCATGGTCCAGACACGGGCGAGTGTAAACGAGTTCATATACAATGTAGGTACGCACCGATACTATTTCGAGCTCCTGACGGACCACGGTCCGAACAAGTACCGGGCACGGCCCTAGTATGTGCGGAACAACCTTTAACCTGACGTATTTTTCGTTGATTAACGGCCGTATTATATGTAGTGTTAATGCCATCATGATTCTAGTGCAAAAAGTGGATGATGCAGCTTGTATAGCCCCGTCTTTTTATTGCTTTGTGGTCGTGATGACATTCAAACATATAATAATTGGTTAATAATTATTGCTTAATAATTAAGGTGGTCGGTGACTCGAGGTGATAAGACTCGCACTACTTAGCAGGTCTCTCACTTTATTCTCCATTTATTATCTTCTCTGTCTATGTATAATACATTCTGCATACTATACAATTTGTATGTTCATCAATTCATCTCTCAAGTGGTAAAAATAAAATATTACTGGTGAAGGACAAATTAAATACTTATAAGTCAAAATATGTCTAGTTTAAGTGTAGGTAACCTGGGAAACTTTAATTTTCATTAATATTATGGAAAGTAATTATCGAATTCACCAACAAATCCCATTATCCCATTGAATAAGTACTTAATGTTTGTTAAAGTCCCTAATATACCTATCATACAGATATTTAATTTCACGAATGATTAAAGTAGGAAGGAATATAGTTGTTGGTGGAAACGGCCTTATATAATCTATCTTTAAATGTTAATGTTCTTACATTGTAAGTAAATAATATACAATAAATTTTACTTAAATAATAAACTTGATTTTTAATTTGCCAAAAGCAAAAGCCCTTTCAAATAGGAAGGTGCTTGCTTTCTTGTTTCTGGTCGTGGTTCTATGGACTGAACTCTGGCCGGGAACGGACGCGTCGACTGAACACACGCTGCTGCGCAGTAGCAAATTCATGTTGTAGCGGCATCAATGCCGCCACATGAAAAACTAAGAAGCGAAATTTGTACGGCAACAAAAAGAACCGCAGCGCCATCTACGAAGAACTAACAACGAAATCAGACACAATAACCGTCTGGTAGTAGGAGGATCCTCCTACTACGGTGGAGGTTTGTGGGACTTTACTCTCTGTACCGCATACCCTCTATAATGTGTCAGCGGGGGTGAGGAATGGGGTGCTGTACAGCGAAAAGCAAACTCATCGTCACGTCATTAAGTTTGCATCGACCTATAAGACGAAGCATCATGACTTAAGTGCATTTTTTACGGTTATGTAGTACTTCGTACGCGCATATCCCGTTCCCGTATAGCCTTCCTCGTGAATGTGGTTATTATCATACACAAAAAGAATTTTCCAAATGCGAGTGGTAGTTCCAGAGATTAGCCCGTTCAAACAAACAAACAAAGTTTTTTTAATTAAGTACCACTAATCTATTCAAATTAATATTCAAAACGCAAATAGTGCCAATTGTTGATGTTGTATGGTTAATTTCAAGAATGACATTATTACAATTAACTTAAAATTAACCTTTTTGGTTGTAATACTTTTATTTATAGAGGGCTTTTGATGTAAAATGTGTTTGAAATAAGCAATACCCATTTGTCTGCATAAGCTCACTATCATTTTCAATCTTATAGTTCAATGGTAGGTTCTTTATTCTTTGTCAGTACAATGGTAACGGTTTTTACAAAACGCACATGATTACTGTATTTTTTTATGCTTACCTATAGTTGCACTACCTAGCTAAAACATTTAGTTTAATAGGGTTCCGTAGCCAAAGGGTAAAAACGGGACCCTATTACTAAAACTCCACTGTCCGTCTGTCTGTCACCAGGCCGTATCTCATGAACCGTGATAGCTAGACAGTTGAAATTTTCACAGATAATGTATTTCTGTTGCTGCTATAACAACAAATATTTATAAATAGAAATTTACTTAACTTAAAAATTAAAGGGGGCTCTCGTAGAAGAAACGTGTTTTTTTTTTGGTTTATGTTACGGAACCCTTCGTGTGAGAGACTCACACATGGCCGGTTTTTAGGGTTCCGTACTCAAAGGGTTAAACGGGACCCTATTACTAAGACTTGGATTACGCAACAGGACGTATTTATGGCACAAGTAGGGGATATCTTCGAGAAAGAGGTCAACCGTAGATTCCGACTCGGCTGGGCGGTGTTCGGGAAGTTGCGTGGTATCTTCAGTGATGATTTTAGGAACCGAAACATCTTCGCTCACAATGGGCCTCATCAAGTCACCCAAAGGGTAATGGAGAGAGACTCTGAGTTTCCTTGCGTGATCGAATCACGAATGACGATATCCGCAAGAGAACCATGGTTATCGACATAGCCCGAAGGATCGCCAATCTAAAGTGCCAATGGGCAGAGCACATTGCTCGCAGAACAGTTGTCGATGGGGTCGAAAAGTTCTGGAGTGGCGACCGCGTACCGGAAGACGCAGCGATGGAAGGCCCCTCACAAGGTGGGCCGATGACCTGGTGAGGGTCGCGGGTAGCCGATGGATGCGAGACGCACAGGACCGGTTGTTGTGGCGACACTTTGGGGAGGCCTATGTCCAGCAGTGGACGTTTTTCGGCTGATATGACGATGATGATGAGGGGATATCTGTTATTCAAAACCTTTGCTTTGGAATGTTAAACTAGCTTTATAACTTTGACTGACCTACTATGTCAATTTAATTCGAGTTTTTTTTTTTCAGTGGGATAATTTTCAACCAGTATGCCTGCTAAGTTGCTAGTAGCTGGTTTATTAAAGTGGTAGGAAATAGCTGAAACAGAACATGGTAAGGGATGGGGAAATGGGGTTGGATAGTAGGATATTTTGTATCAATAACACCATAAAAATATTTGAAAACCTTATATTTATTAGGTTTTATTCTCAGACATCTGGCAATGTAATATTTGGTATGTACTGTATTTTTTAAATAAACACTTATTGGAGAACCATATGCAGTAACAAATTTTGGGACAGGATTTTTTTTACAAGAATGAGCAGCTTTGAAACCTGAATATGTGATACAGAAATCTGTTCTTGTTGAAATTAGGTATGATATGAAAAACTTAATCTAACCCTTACACCTAAATTAGAATTAACTAAATTATTCTCTCATTTCTCCTTCTTCATCTTCTTCCTCAGCTCCTCTTACATACAGTACATTGTTACATCTGATGAGGACTTCTCCGAGGTTACCTGGAAAATAAATAAAAAATGTTTTAAACTAAGTAGTAATTTACCTTTTGAACACCAGAGCATACACGCATCGGCGTGCACCCGACGCCAAGCCACAACTTCGCCGTACTTTTTGTGACATTTGGCGAACAGGGCATGCACTTGCTTGTCATGTATACGAGCCTGAGGCGTTCAAAAAGTTGCGCTTTGTGCAGCTATGGAAATCAATTATCCCAGCCTTTTTCCAACTATGTTAGAGTCAGCTTCCAGTCTAACGGGATGCAGCCAAGTACTAGTAAGTATGGCTGAGCAGTGTCCTCCACAATCAATTAACTAGGTAATATGGTACCCATAGTCTAGACTCATGTTAGATTTTCTGGCTTCTGCCTAACCATAACCAATGACTTTCTGAGAGGAGGACAAATATTGGCATGTAATTGGTTGTCATCCACCGATCCGACCCTGGCAAGCAATGCTTAACCTGAAAGGTCCATCCATGCGGCTGTTTCATGTTATGCATGAGCTCCTTGTGCAGATATTGAAATGAAACATTGAATTACCTAAAAGGGGCAGTCTTATTGGGGTTGTCAACTAGATTTTGTGAGTCTTCAGGAAGTAATACGAGGCAGTAAACTCTCGAGCAATACTCTTGTATTTAGACTGAATGCTATGATCAACACAGAAGCTACCTAGTTTGTAGATGTTTTGAGAACTGGTTAAGTAATTCACATGACTTGGACATGAAGAGGAGTGATTAAAGTACTTATATTATTAACTTCTTAGTCTCAATAGAAACGTTTTGTACCAATAGCCTCCTCATTCATTTCAGACAGCATTGTTTTGTTACCATCACAAACAACTAACCTGTACATGAGCCATCGACGATTTCTTCGGTATTAGCTAGTTGCAAGTTCATGTATCCGTCAGCAGATACAAGTAAACCTTTGTATTCATGGCCCCACTTTAGTTTAACAAGCACAGATTTGCCTGTTAGACTGTTGAGGAAAGGTTTAGGGTTTATTGGCATAGCCGCCGCCATTTTAACAGGATTTTCTGCAAGAGGGTTTTTATATATAATTTTTCACTGAACACGTATAGTTTTAAAATTGAAGCGAGTCTATTTTATGAAATAATTTATACCTTTTTACGTTGAAATGCGAAAATATAACCTATGCGATGCCGCAAAACGCCAGCCGCCACAACACATAGACAATTGATAGATCACAGATAATAAATTAGTTGGTAAACAGCAAGCTAAGATAGATCCACAGAAGAATTAGAAAAAAAATCAAAAAATAGTGTTGGTTTTGCTGTCAGAAAGGAAAACCGGCTAAGTGCGTGTCGGGACAAGCGCAGTGTAGGGTTCCGTAGTTGCACGTCAAAATTGCTGACTTGAATGGTGCTCTTTGTTTGATTTTATTAATATATTAATTGAGTTCATCTATTCCTTCATCAATCAGTAATCTAAAAAAATAGATTTTCAACTTTATCGCCACAGTATTGGGTTCAAGGTTACCTAACTGCCTGCCAAAAAGTTAAAAATAAAAATAAAAAATATTGAGATCAAATAAAAATAGTTTTCGCTTCAAAAATAGTTTTGTTTTTATTTTTACCTGTGTTATTACTTAGTATTTTTAATTTACTGAGGAGTTACCGGTAAACTTAAAGTGGGAAAAAAGGAACTTTGCTGAGCATTTAACAAAACGCAGTTACCACGTCAGCGACTACGAACGAAACGTCAATTTATTCCGATGGTTCGGTCTTGCCAATGGACTTTTATGGTCTTGCCCATAGAGGAAAGTAATATATATCGGGTAGTCTTGCCCATGTCTTGCCTTACCTGAAGTTACCTGTCATTTGTCAACCGTGTCAACGTCAAGTCAAGTGGTCAAGTTGTCAATCAGTGGAATCGTCGCGAGTGCTGTGTTGTCGTCGTCGCGAATTGCGAACGCCGTTCTCATTTACGGATAAAAACAGTATTTACATTGTGCAGTGTAGTGCATTATAGACAGTTATCATTAATGAGAAAAGGAGATCCAGTACTTGAGCTATGTCTACTTTCTCGGGTTTTAGTGAAGAGGAGTTGAAACGAATAAAATCCGGCGAAACTGGCGCAAAAAGCGGTAAATACATACATCCTATCCGTAGCTAATTTTGGTGAATAGTTTATACGATAGGTTTAAACCATGACTGCGAATGTGAAGTTAATTAATCAAGCTACCTGTATTCTTATTTCTTTACTCAGAAAATTTTGAACAGCTGTTTTACAAAGAAAAAAAAAATTAAAAACTAGGTACCTACTCAATATTTACATTCAGAATATGATACTCAAGATTTGAAATTGATATGAAAATCTTAACATGACCCTCTAACTAATGTTTTGGTAGCACAAAATCAGATAATAGCGTAATGTTACTTTATTTGCTGTAAATATTCAAACCATGACCTCATATTATGATGCAATTAAAATATCTCAAGAGTTAGAAGTAAACTTTTTTAAATTGGCTTTCTGTTGTCAGTGTTATCTTAGCAGAATTCCAGTACATTTATGAACTTTAACAAACAAATTAGTTATCAACCCATATGCTGAGTTTTGAGCATCAAAAGTGTTAATACAGGCAATTATGAATGACATTAGTAAAGCATGTTCTAAAAAACTAGGCAAGAGTCAGTTGGGCTCATACAAGTTTTCTTGTGTGGTATTTATCAAGACTGGTGTCAGATTATCTGGCTTCTGACTATCCGTAATGACTGCCAAAGATCTACAAATGAGAGCCGGGACCAACGGCTTAACGTGCTTTCCGAGGCACGGAGGAGTCTCGGTATGTTAAGATGGTCACCCATCCACAGACCAACCTCGGCAAGCGCTGCTTAACCTTGAAGATCGACCCGTGCGGCTGTCATTATTAGGCCACGAGCTCATCTAGTAAATAAATAAATAAATACTGAGTCAACCCGCTTGGATATGGTGTGTAATTATTGGCTTTGGAACTTTGACTCGACTCCAGTGCATCATAGCTTTTTGGCACGTTTCTCAAGCAATTCAAGCTCATCAAGTTCGTATTTGGCAGATCCATCCCAGAGATCAGATCAGTTTGAGCAGCTGTTTCAGGGTGAAGTACCGTCTCACTTTTGCTAGGATTCCCAACTTTTGTTTCGGCACGCTACATGATAGTATGAAATATCTAATCATCGCCATGCACAAGTAAAATATTTTATTTTTGCATTTGCCATATTTATTACCTTTCATAAACTATCCCATTATGCATAATCTGTACAAAATAATTGTGATGTTTCACACCTGCTAGGCGTCCCGCGACAGCTCACTTTTTTTCGTAGCTAGTTGAGGGTAGATGTCAATGTAACGCTAAGAAACTCAAGATGATTTTGTTATCGGCAGGGTTACGCATCGGAAAGATGGATGAAATTGGCTCCTTTTGGCGGAAAAAAAGACGCCTAGCTTTTTGCAGCATTGTACTTGACTAAGGTATGCCCAAAGGTGCCATGACAATGTTGCCGAGAGTACCGACCCCTGAGGGATCCCGGCATTAATATAGTTTACAGGGTCAGCCCGACTGCCTTTCTAGAGAACGATTACTACGAAAAACAATTACTGTTATCCCGTCGAGGCCACTAGCTTTATTCACGTCAAGGTTACCCTACGGACGTCCTTCTGATGGATGCGAATCCATCCGTCCGTCCTCATAATCCGTCATAACCGTCTCGCATCCATCAGCAGAAGCGAAGATTCCGCAAAAAACGAGGCAAACAAGTTTGCTTTCTGGACGGCAGAAGTTCGATTCAACTACCTTTGCAAGGGACCGCTTCACTACTAGCTGGGTATGAAGCAAGTTTGTTCCCAACTCAGGTAATGTGATCAAACCGAGCTTTTCGCATGACCTTTTTTCAGAACTTGGCAGATCTGGTGAAAGCTCCCTATTTTTGACTCACGTCATTTGCTTTGCTCTCTCATCTCCTGTCGCAACATATCCATTACGGCGCCCGCGCACGACGGAGGGTCAGTTGAAGAAAATTAAGTAGGCTGCTAAGGATAACATGTGAAGAAAGATCGCATCCCATCCCAATCTTCTAACTTTTGTCGTTAAACCCGCCGGGTGCTTTTAGGGCTGAGATCGGGGGGGAGTGGACTAGACGGACATGGATTTCACCAGACAGTGGTCGGAACTACCTAAAGATGAAGATATCGACAACGCGTAGTGGTCTGGATCTGTTGTCAGCAGAAGGTCCAAGCAATTGGCTGTGTGCGAATCAACATCCGGTACTCTAGTTTCCCCCTGGACCAGCTGGATGAAATTTTATGCTAGCAATAGCTTTCCTGTCTCTTGACTAGCGTGGTCTGTGCACTGGTACGGGAACAGCCACTCGTGATGGTGGGCATTAAAGTCCCCCAGTAACACCAATTGAGCGGAAGGGTACTGTTGCTGAGCGCACGCTATTTATTCGATATGACAATGACCACACGCAATGGTCGAGTTGGCTGTCAGTTGATACCTTTAACGTGAATGTTGCTTTTTGCCAGGGTGAGACGTCAGATGTTACACATCCTATGCGACTACAGTAAGACTCGCTCGTTTTGTTATGACATCAATCTTTCAGAGTGGCAACGTGTCAATGTTCAAGATAATCGTAACGTTACACCTACGATGTGAGGCCAATAAGATTTCCCATAACCAAAATACAAGCTTTTATCATATTTTTAACTTGTTCGCAAAATGCCTGAAGCATCTCATCATTGCGCTGTCAGGGCGGGAGTCTTTTGAGCTAATAGTTGATCTGAGCTCCGCAAAACGCCTCATCTCCCCTGCAGTGCACCAACCAGCAATCTAGTCCCGATGATGGTGGAGGCGCCATCTTCTGCTTTTGGTGGATAACTTACAGACACCATGGCGCTGTCAGGGCGGATGGAGTTTTTTGAGGAACTAGTTGATCTGAGCTCCGCAAAACGCCTCATCTCCCCGCAGTGCACTAGCCGGCAATCAAGTCCCGACAATGGTGGAGGCGCCATCTTCTGCATTTGGTGGATAACTTGCATGACATCATGGTGCTGTCAGGGCGGGTGGAGTTTTTTGAGGAACTAGTTGATCTAGGCTCCACAAAACACCCCATCTATCCCTCAGTCCACCAACCAGCAATCAAGTCCTTATGATGGTGGAGGCGCCATCTTCTGTATTTGGATTAACTTGGTCACAAGCTGCCTGCTGCATCTCATCATTGCTGATCTGGTTGCTGAGCTGGCACCAGAAGCTGAACCTAAAGAATAGGGCTGTCATATTTGTTTTATGTTATTGTAAAATGCATTGAATGGTTCCTTTTACATTTTTCTATTCAGTTGATCAAGGTACTAAGTAGGTAGGACTAAGTTTTTATTTTTATTCGTGTTGTTTGGATCGTCGTTTAGTTATTGATTTTACAATGTTGGTAAGAGACTAAGAGTTAAGCAAGAAGTAATAATAAGAAATTAAGTTTTAATAAGTTTCTGCACTTTTATAAGATTGATATCGCCTTGTCTTACTTCTACCTAAATAAAGGTGGAGGAAGGCAATGTGATTACAATAATAATAGTATCTTTTTCTTATCTCAACACTCTTTTTGTTAAATTTCATGTCTCACTGAGATGATGTCGAGTAAGTATTACTTCAATATGTGCTTACTATAAAAAAAATCAGTAACCCCAACCATGACCAAACAGGAAACGTCTTTTAAAATACTTTTCTATTCTACAAGTAAAATAAAAGTTATTTGTTGCGTTTGTATATTTCAGGTATTTAATAATTGCTTATCCTGAATTAGCTTCCACTTCTACAACTATGCAGAACGACGGTGACTGTTCAACATCCGTCTCACTTAAGCATTGCCATATCAACCGAACCTGTTCTTGCTTTCAATGGATACCCTCGACATTCGCCAAGTCGCCAAGTCGCCAACCATGCCCAAATTATAGCTCCTATTTTTTCTATTAAATGAACTAAAATATGTTTTTCTACTGTTACAGCACCTCAAATCAACGCTAATATGAAGAAACTGGACAAGATTGGGTTTAAGCCGAAAAGAGCCAGTAATCAATACAAACTGCCAATGCTACAAAACCAAAGTTCAGATGACGCGATAGANCCATGCCCAAATTATAGCTCCTATTTTTTCTATTAAATGAACTAAAATATGTTTTTTCTACTGTTACAGCACCTCAAATCAACGCTAATATGAAGAAACTGGACAAGATTGGGTTTAAGCCAAAAAGAGCCAGTAATCAATACAAACTGCCAATGCTACAAAACCAAAGTTCAGATGACGCGATAGACAACATAGAATTCGACAAATGTAAACTTAGCCTAAGATCTCCAACGACGCCGATACGCGATATTGCTACGGAAAAGATTAGTAAAAATAATAAGGAAAATGTTGATAAAAACGAAAACGTTAACATAGAAGTCAATAAAGAACAAAGCATAGAAACAGACATTATTAAACGCAATGAAATGGATACAGAAAATACCTATAAAAGTTTTAAAGAAATAGATACACCGGTTCTTGATAGGAAGAACAGTATGAATGAAGCGCCAGACATAGTCAGGGGGGTCGAAAATTATTCAGAGGATGAGTTGGAGAATCATAAGGCGAAGTTACAAGATTTGCAGCTGAGGCAGAAACTGATGGAAGAACAGAATAAGAGGAGGAAGGAGATGCTGGCAAAAGCACTGGCTGATAGGTATGTTTTAGTAAATATAGCTGTAGAGTGGCCAGTATTATCGTTATTTTCAAATATTGAAGATTCTGGTTTGAGTGTGTTCTTGCTAACAACTGTGCTGCAACCGTGAACCAGTTCCAACAAATGTTATGAACTCACTTTGATGAATTCACAATTAATTATTACTTATTAATTTGCAAGAAAGCATTAATTAGAGCATTGGCCTAACTTGTTATAAGAAGACCAAACTCGCTTTCCCGTGGGGAACGGGCCATGTGCTGAATGTTTATGACTTCTTTGGCAGAGGGTGCTGTTTCAGAATATTTGTGCGGAATGTTCTCTAGTCAAACAAAAAAAAA
>NDFZ01003913.1:0-32313 GCA_002192655.3 Mamestra configurata
TAATGCACGATTTTTATTAAGGAAAATTTGAAAAGGAATTAACACAACACAACAAAAATTTGTTAAGTTATATTCAACAATAATGTACTTAATTAAATACGAAAATAATCTTTGTTTGATTTTTTTTTTATTGTTCATTTTATTGCAGGTGTTTCAGAGAAAACTGTAACGAGAGTTACAAAAGAAGGCGCAACAGCGGCGAGTACTTCTAAAGTTATCGTCACCCCAGGGAAGAGTCGCCCGCATCCTAAAAAGTTCGACTTGGATGGATTTGATTTGTGCGCTATACGGCAAAAAATTCACAGTTTTTATGTTGTGAAGAAGGAATTACCTACATGATTAAATTACGTGCAGCTTTGAGAGAAGACATAAATTATCAAGGAAGCATCACAACATTGCACCGTATATTGCATAGCATCGATTTCAAGTATAAGCGATGCCAATCGAAACGTAAATTACTAATGGAACGTTATGATATTACTGCATGGCGTTCAAGATATTTGGAGAGAATCCGAAGAAATCGCAATGTGGAGAAAAAACCTGTAGTATATTTAGACGAGACCTATATACACAACACTTATCATGCCAAAAGTTGCTGGCAAAGTGAGGAGGAGCCTGGGATGTTCGTGTCAAAGTCATCAGGGAGTCGTTAGATAATTGCTCATGCGGGAACTGAAAATGGTTTTGTTAATGGTGCATTGTTAATGTTCAAATCCCAATCCAAATCCTCAGATTACCACGATGACATGAACTCAACTAATTTTTTGAAATGGATGAGTGAAAAAGTCATTTCTAACCTACCTGAAAGGTCAGTTCCACTTGTGGTAATGGACAACGCTCCGTATCACTGCACTCAAATAGATAAAGCACCTACAATGTCAAGTATTAAACGTGACATGCAGGAATGGCTGCGAGAAAAGGGAGTATATTTTGAAGATACTTGGACAAAAGCTGTATTATTTGAATTAATTAAACAAAACAAAGGTCCACCTACATATGCCGTGGAGGCATTATTAAAATCTCACAATCATGAATTGCTAAGATTGCCGCCTTACCACTGCGATCTCAATCCGATCGAAAAAATGTGGAGCCTTGTAAAGAGACGGGTAGCGGATAAAAACGTGGGCCAAGATCCAAAAGAAATTGTACGCCTAACAGAAGAGGCTTTTGAGACTGTTACAGCGGAAGATTGGGCAGTTCAATGTAAACATGTACAGCATTTGGAGGAAGAATATTTAAAAAATGCTGGTCTTATGGATGAAGCAATGGATCGATTTATTATATCCACGGCTAGTGATAGTGAAACAGAATCTGATTCTGTTTCTATTCACTCTTCTGACAGTGATCATAGTATGACCGATCATAATTATTCAATAAAAATTTGAATAAAAGTTTTAAATGTTATTTTATTTTTCTAATTTAAAGTTGGTCGAACATCTCCATTTTATATTTTAGAAATTACAGGAAGATTTATTTTTCACTAATCTGACCTTAGCAGTATGGACATCAAATGGTACCTATTATATTAAAAATACATTCTATTAAAAACATTTTTTTTTTTTTCTAACTATTCGAGTAGGTACCTAGTTAATAAAATGAAAGTAAATGAACTATAAATTATTTCCCCTGATTTCCCCATATTTAACCGTGGCAACATTATGTCGCGCGAATACAGCGCTGCGTCTGCGGGACTTCTTTCGTGAAATGGACTTTATCAGAAATGGCGTTGTATTCGAAAATGTTTTTTGTACTTATTTTTTGCCTTTAATTTTTCCAATGTTAGTTTTTCTGCTTATATGTCACAGCCAAATAGCTTAATCAGCCGTTTAACTGGTTGCCTAGCCTATGCACTTAACTGCACCGATTTTTCAGCTGTAGCAATGCCGCCACATGAAAACCTAAGAAACGAAATTTGTACAGCAACAATAAGAACCACAGCGCCATCTACGACGAACTAACAACGAAATCCTGTATCACGCCAGCAAACTTCTCCGTGCGAATTGAACACATACAACAGTCCGAATATTAACTATCGGGCAGTTGCCCACCAGACACAACAACCGTCAACCGTCTGGTTCGGAAGATCCTCCCATTTTCGGTGGAGGTATGCGAGACTTTACTCTCTGTACCGCATACGTCTATACAGCGACCTAAGTGACATCTTTGGTTCAATATTGTTTAATGATATGCCCATGTCACTTATGTCGTTGATTAAATGGCACAGTGCAATGAAAAGGCTAAGCTTTTAATGAAATGGCTGATTAAACTAGTGGGCTGCGACATATATATATATATATTTATAGATTTTTACAAGAATTGACTCAGAAGTAACCCACCAAGCCAAGTATTGATACAGTTTATCGTACGATTCGGTAGAATTTTCGGTGTTCCGAATAAATGCCTTCGAGTAAGTAAAACAAGCCGGATCCGAAGCCACAAAGCTTCAATACCTAGTCGTCAGTTAGGGGCACGTTCCCAAACCATTGTCGGAAATCCGCTCACTTGTAGTAAATCGGAACTGTCGTTAAGCTTATCGGTTACATGTGACTCGTTTACTTCATGACGTCACGAGCTTGTAACGAGCCAACTTCCTCGATAACAGATAATAATATATGTTGACTATTTAATTCAAATTATGTTACGGAGGACGGAGGTATACTCATTTTGTTTTTATGTGAAAACGGAACTATTTCCACCTAAACCGTCAATTTTCGTCACGCGATGGGTATACATTCTACAAGCATTTCATGGCTTTATTTATGTATGGCACTGAATTCAATATTACGAAGTACAAACCTCTACGCCGGACAAGTCTGTCATGGGGATAAGAACAGGTATAAACCCATATGAAATAAATGATTATGAGGCACTTAGTGACAAAGCCATCCCATATAGCTTGATATAAAATATGAGAGAGAAAGTAGTTACCTAGCCTCGATTGAGTTCTAATTTTAGTTCGACACCATTCTTGTGGAAGGTAGATATCATTCATTCATATTCATATTAAACTTTGTAGAATAAAGAATTTTCAAAATAATCCTGTATCACCTTCTTGAGGCAAGTAATAACGTTGCAATAAAATCGTAATACAACTTGTGTAAAGACAAGTTCAATAAATGGAGACACTTGTTTCCCTTTGATTATAAAAAAGGTGAAGAGAGGTGCTAAGGCTAAGGGGGCAAAAAGGTGGAGTGTCGAGCGAAAAGGGTATGCCAAGGAAATTGTGTAAAAGCACCCTTGAGTGAATCTCGTCGACGAAGTGCGTTTATATTGTCATGCGGCGAATATGGGCACCGGTCGTTTATTAGATTACCGGGATATATGGTGCACTCTGACTGCTGCAGGAGATTCGTGCCTGGAATATGATATTTCCAGCCTATATGAAGATTGAAGTGGCACTACTGAAGGCTTTTACTGCGCCGTCACCTCTTCAGGATTTAAAGAGGGGATGTATACGGTTTACTTCGGTGTCTTTGAATTATTAATCGTGGCATCTTTGCCTTGATGTTACACTTAAGTTACTATACAATTAGGTTATCTCTCATACTCACTAAGCTACACGGTTATATATGAAATAAAATGTTATTAAAAGTACCTACACAACCATAAAAATCTTTACACGTGGGCATACAGGTTCAAAATACAATGTTTGATGAACATTGAACATGTACGTATGTAATGTAGAATAATAATTTCAAACTACAAAGAAATTTTGAATTCTTGAATGTTGAGGTGTATACTACTGAAACTACATGAAAAGTTTACGTACCTACTCGTATGTGCAGAAACATAAATAGCCTTAAATAAGTATGATAAGTTTAAATATTGATTCAAATTGTCTATAGACAATAAAGAATCCGTATAGGAGTTCTCTGTCAATCGACGCTTGGGTTTGTGCCACTCACATTATATTATTTATATTACGTATTAGTTATTACTTAACAGAAATGGTACAAACGTAAACAGGCTGTGCCTGCAAGGAACCTTCTGTTAATATTACACGTGTAATGTATGCAAATAGTTCTGAGTTTGTCATGGGGTATAAATATCTTGGGCGAAGTCCCGAGGGTGTTAGTAATCTGTAACGTCCTAGTGGCCCCCTTGGGCCATCGTTTTGCATGTGGCTGTTATTAGTGTGGATCAGTCGGATGATCGCGATTAAAGCAATTGTCCGTTTTAATGGGGGCTAATAGTTTCATGTACCTACATGGAATATGTGGGCGATTTTAGGATGTATTTTTAACAGGTGGATTACGACACAGAACGATGTCAGAAATGGAACATAGTACAGGCATAATTTTCGTATGTGACACGTGAAAAATATAGTGAGTATAATAAGGCAGAATATTTTAATCCTAAGGACGTGATTAATAAAATCTTGGTTATGGAAACAGGTACATAAATCTAAAAGTTCTGAGACAACAGCTATCGTTACCATCGGTGATTTTGACCGAAACTTCCTAAAATTCCAATAAAAGTGCCACACCCAAAGCTGCTAATAACCGTTCTCTAATACGTACATTGTCAATTTGTTAGCACGAAGCAATAAAAGACTTCCTTTCCCTTATATCCCTGAATTAAGTAGCTCAATGTTTGCTAACTAAGTCTCGGTAAACACAATTAAATCGGCATCTCGCGTGTGGACGGATTCCGACAGACTTAGATATAATTTTCCGAAGTAAATCCGGGCTTTAAGGAGCCCTTTCAAATTCCCCCGTCCGCCGTAAAGGGAATTTTAACGATGGCAAATTGTCTATTTCGACTTGTCTTCTTTCCTACTGAAATAGTAGTCATACGGTGTATGTTTAACTGGACGCTTGTGTTGCAACGCCGTTGTCGATTTCCTAGGGGGAAAGTGTCTTCATTTAAGATATTATACGGCAGCTTTTCTCTTTTTGTTTCCTTTTTAATTTGTGTTCTATTTTGTTGCGCTGACGTTTATTTTTGAAAGTCTTTGTTGTGATGTCTAAATTACGGGCGTAGGAAAATTAATCTGAGAATGGAGTGTATTTTTTATGACGGCGTCTTGTTCAGCTATTCATATCAAAGTGCATAATACAGCGGGTCATGAACACCGGCTTACTGCTAGATGATGATAGCCACAGACGTTGATAAGATGGCATACACTGAATTTACTTTGTATCAAGCCGGCACTAGGTAGGTAGGTATTTTTAAGTGGACGGTTTAACAATCAGAGTCAAAATGTTTATCATTCACAGAATTGAAAATAAAAATGAATTGTCACGCTAATGGTTGTGTAATCAATGCTGTAACGTCGTCTTTGGTTTTGTTAAAAAAACCATTTTTTTCATGTTTTTATAATGTTATACAGCGCCATTGCTTTACTGTTTGGCAACTTTTTAAAATATATTTACCCCTTTACGTACACACGAGTTTGTTTTCCAATTTAAAGTAAAAAATACTGTAAGTTTGAGTACGTCGTTTTCTCCAATAGATCGAGAGTTACGAACAGCTACATGCTTCGGCGTAGTAGCGCGACGCTCTCTCGCTAATAGACGCTGTGCTACGTGCGCTACAAGCGTCTACGATAGTGTAGCCGATTACACGATTTGTATTTTCCGATTCACATCTGAATTCACATTTCGTACATTTCATGTTTGGATAAAGTATTTTATTTGGATAGAAAGTTTAACTGCCAATATTTACGGCACACTGTATTCAATATCGATGGTCTGCACTCTAATCATCAAACAGAGACATCAAGAAAAATATTTTGAATGAAAACCGAGTGATTTTACACTGAAATATATGGACGGGATTCAAGTTAATTAAATTTAATTGTACTCGACCACGAACAGACGAAATTCTGGCAGTCTGTACATTCGGAATCGTAATGTTCCAATTAACAAGTTTATTTTTTTGTTTTATCGGAGGGAGAATGGGGTTAGACATTCGGCCGGTACTGGCTAAATCAGAGTAGGGGGACAGAATCGGGCTAACGAACCGGACCAACCCATTACTTCAGCAGACGGGCGCTGTCATGGCTACAGTAACGTACTAGCTAGCTATACAAGTATACAGCCACCTACTTGCGGGCAAAATGATTTAGAGCCTCCCCCACCCTCGGACACGCGAAAGGAAAATATATTTTTATAAAGGTAAGAACAAATTAGAAAGTAACGGAAGAAGTGCTCATTAATTAATATTAAATTTCGAATATTAAATATAAAATCGTGGTTGTTGTTTGCAATGAGTTCGGAAGTGTTTCAAATGTGATGACTGCTTGGAACAGGGTTGGTATTAGGTTTAAAGGCCAAGCAAGGTTGTTACCCTATTAGCTGTGTGGAATTTTCTGAGAATAGGCCACCCACTCGCCACCGGTGGGTGTCATAAAGACAACTCGTAGGTTTACTGAAGGATTTTGTACTGCTTTTTTTTCTTTTTACTTAGATCAAAAAAGCTATCACTATTCTAAACACGAATACCTAGTTCGTCAAATGGCAATATGTTTATGATTCTAGCTAGCACTAGCTGCCCTGTATAATATAAGTAGGAAGTAGAATAGAATGATGAGCACCGAAACCATGTGCGGATAAAAAGTGCCACACTTGCAAAATGAGGAAAATTAAAAAAGAAACGAGAAACTAAATATAAATAATTTAACACTATTAAAACCACGTACCAATTTGTCACTCGAAAAAAGTCGTCTGCAACAGAATCTGAACTGGCCACATGTGCTATTTTTATCCGGATTAAAGCATAAAAAGCCAAACATTGTTCGGCTTAATCCGTACATCTAGCGACCTCAAATAACGCTACACCGGCGAAATATGCAGACCTTTTAACACGTAGGTATATTGTGTTTTACCTTTACTGTCTTATTTTGTAAACAAATACGATACGAAAATTACGAGTTTTCGTATGATTCGCATATTTATAATTTTATAATTTTGTTATTCTCGTGCATTTCCATTTTAAATTTTTTATTAATGATTATACAAGTGCTGTGCACACATATAAGTGACGAATTCACCGCAACGCTGTTTAAATATATATTTAAATATAATATCTAATGTAATGAGTTAGTGAATAAGTCGTTGGTGTGTCAATAAATAAATAAATAAATTTATATCTTCCACACTTGCATAATTCACTTTTTTATGGTGTGCGTCGTGCTTGGCGCAAATAAACTCTTTTTCTTTCTTTTTTTCTTAGGACTGGTTTCTGATTTAAGTATTTTGATTGAACAATGTGTCAACTCCTACTTTGATGCTAAAGTTTGACACGATTTCAGTAGAAAGTAGAGTTTCACAAATACTCAACTTCTAATTCAGAAATCGGGTATAAGTTTGATAGGCTCGTGTTGTATCTTTGTAAAAAAACTTAGTACATTTCAACATATAACATACATTTCATATAAAGGTTCTACCTAACCATTTTCTAAAAGAAGTAGATAGACAGACCGATAAATAAATGACTCTTTGCTCTACACCATAACATATTAAGAACTAGAAGAGTACTACTCTATACTTGTTTACTCCAAGCCGGAATGTAGCGGAAATGTGTAGAATAGTCTCGAAATATAAATTGATACTCAGTCAGCACCACTCGTTTCTTGAAAATGGAGTTTCTTGTGAGAAATTCAAGGAAATCGAAAATTTACGTTCGCTCAAATACAAATCGCTTACGATGTAGTTTTCGGTCTGATTGTGGAGTTGCTAACGATTCACGGAATCATTCATTGTTGATGTTGTTGTTGTATTGTTATTGTTGATTGATATATTACTAACCGACTTCAAAAAAGGAGGAGGTTCTCAATTCGACTGATTATATTAGTTCCGTACCCAAAGGGTAACCATTTGGGTACGGCACCCTAAAAATGTCTGTCAGCGGACTGTATCTTAAGAACCGTAATATGTAGACAGTTGAAATTTTCACAGATTGAGTATTTCTATTGCCACTATTACAACAAATAAATATTAATAAAAATTAAATTAAACTAATAATTAAAGGGGGCTTACAAGAAACGTGTACTTTTCGGTTTATGGTCGGTTTTTATTTGGAAGTCGGTTGGATTTTTTTGTAAAAAAGTTTTTTGGACATTATTTGTTCGCTTCATTTGATTGTGCGTTAACCGAGATTCACTTTTAGCGTTAGAAAATTCTATCCGGCCGTCTTTATTTTAGACATAGCTTTCGCCCTCGGCTTCGATTGCGTTCAACGCCCCATCTGTCTCAGTACCTAAATTCATTAAGCTCGGTTCTATATCAATAAATAAATTCATTTCATTTAGGATTAGGATATTAGTTAAGATTGTGTCCTATTTGAGTTTGGTTGTTTTTAGATGGAGTAACAACACGCAACACATACCGAAATGAAAGCTCTTTCCGCGACTTTTCTCCCGTGATCCACAGGGCCTCTGCAGTTTTCTGGGCAAAAAGTAATTTATGTTTAGGGGGTTTTTATGTCAGGATTCCTTATTAATTAATGAAATGCGGAATCAGATAGTTATTTGTAGGAACAACCACAATACTAAATAATACCCAATCAACATATACTCGTAAATTTTTGTGGATTTTTAAACCTAATCTATTAAAAATGCACGCGCTTTCGGCTAAAAAATGTCAGGGTATTTTTATAGAAATAAGGCTTTCTGTCAGGACTTTTCAGTTTTACATCTGGCAACCCCCCACCTACTGCACTCAGAATTGGCTTAGTTTAGCTTTCGTTTTATTTTTTTTAGGTTCAATGCTTTCTGACATAAAATAAAAAATATAAGCTGGTTTATTTGTATTCTTTAATATATTTGCATTAATGATATTATTAATATATACTAGAAATAAAAATAAAAACTCCTAACTAAATCAACCCTAAAATATGGCGTCAAAAAATTCATCCGCATCGCTGTCGACTGGAAGTGTACCCAAAAGACTGGCGGCATTGCCACGATGTATGGCAATGCTTATTCTTTGACCAAGGTAAAAGCCAGCCCTTGGGTCACGTGAAGTGTCGACTAAGCTTCTTTTGAGAGCTTTAAACAAGTTATGTGACGTCGGACCCCAAGACCCGAGAGTTTCAAGTTTGGTTTATTAGATTTAAATATTACGATAAAAAAACAGCACAATCATGTGCTAAAATTAAGTGATATTTGTGTAGGTACTTGCCATGGTTTTCATCGAATTACAGCCCGTCATTTGCCTAGTAGCCAACTTCTTTAATATTGTAGTACTAAGCATTACATTTACAAAAGATTATTCAACTTTAGTTTCTCAACTTTGTTTAAAACTAATGGCCTTATCAGCTCCATGACTTACGTAGTACTGGTAACGTGTTGTGCCTCTCAAGTGCCTACGAAATCAGTTAAATTTTCAATCATATTAACTTTATCTAGTCCTACACTGTCCACATGTCTGCCATAGAGGGTAACACTCTAAGTAACCCGAAATAATGAGATATGGCTACGAAAATTAATAATCCGTAAAGAACGAACCTACCTAGTAAAATTCAACAATAATATAAATCACAGACAATTTATTATTGTTCCCTTAATTTCATGTTGTAATGAATAATACCTAAAATTTCAATGCGGTTTCACCGTCGGCGGCTCGTGGAATATCTGATATTTAACTAACTTTGAATCCCCGCAAAAGATTTAAGCCCGGGTTCTAAACTTTCTGCAAAGAGATTTGAGGTCTATCGTATCAAAAGGGCGAATCACGTATTTTCAAATTTACCAAATTACTCGAAACTAACAGAACCCGAGTAGACTCAGTAACAATACTCATTATTTGTTTATTCGACAAACTTTTAGTTTTATTTGATTCATTTACGATTAATTTCACGGTTTTCAGACAAATTCACTTAATGAAGGCAATAATAGACAGCAATAGGCCTCGTCTGATCGATGGACTAAAAGATGATTGACTAACAAAGTACAAAAAGTTAGTTATCTAGAAGACGTTGATTGAGCGACCGCAGAAGTTCACAAAAAAATGTCTGAAAAGAAATTTGAACTTTAGGTGAGATGATAATTTGCGGTAAAAACCTGACGCCGAAAAATTACGAGGAAATGCGTATCCCTTTTTTGTACCCTAAGAATAAATGTGAAGTTGAGTTTGTTTGTCCGTTTGAAGCCTTAATGACTGAACCGATCTTTACGATTTTTTGTAAAAGAAGACGAAACAAAGGTCTCTAAGGAGACCTTGACCCAAATACTACGCAGGCAAACCCATGGTTAGAAGCTAGTTAACTATATGTATTTGTTGCTAATACGGTAGACCAGTGTTTGAGTGTAAGCTCCTTCTTTTATGAGCATTCTCGATATTTATTGTAGAATTTTGTAGTGATGCTTACAAGGCTGAGCATTGAGCAAGCCCTTACTGAGACCAAGACATTCGAGGTCAAGTTTCCTTTTCCCTTTGACTTTCGAGTCGGAATAAATATACTTAAAACATTTAAAAAAAATGTTAGACTGTTCGCAGATTATAAGTAAAAGTCAATTAAAAAAGGTGATTATTTCACGCAGAACTGATAAAGTGTACTAATGATCTCTGTTGTTCAATTAAGAGAGCTGATATTTTAGCCTGTAATATGTCTTTTCGATCATTTTAATTAGTTGCAAGCCACGTAATAATCTCACGCCACTTTTTACGTACGTAGTATTCCGGAAGAAATAATTAATCAATAATGGCACTGTGATTGGCTTCTGATATAAGTTCGTACAAATACTTGTTTTAGGGACTTTTAGTTTCTCAATAGTATAAAACAAAGTCGTGGTCTGCCCCTGTCTGTTACTTCGCTTACTTTGATACGGGTTCCACTCATTGAAATAACTATAAACTAGGTGTACAATTTGCAGCCATTCGAAGCCAGGGCGGATCCCTTGTTAGATATCTGATTCATGCAAATAAAGAACGAGCATCAAACAGACGTAGCAAAATACATTTCCCAATCCTCTAAGGAATATTCCTGAATACACAAAATAACTGAATACTTGCTGTATTCCGTTGCAGTTTGCGAGCCCCCAGTTCCATATAAAACGTGGGCCGTTTTAATGCCATTGTTACACCGTGCAGAGGAGTCATAACAGTTGATCCCAATTTTATTGCACTTTTCAATGCAATATTCTACCTTTAGCTCACAGGTAGCTGCAAATCTGGCGGATATTAGATGCTTACTGAATACCCAGGCACTGTAAAGCTGGTTCTTTACAGAGTTCAACAGTTAATTAGTTTTTGGGTATGTTTGAGTTGAGTGTTAGGTTATTTAGTTTAGACGGAAGACTTTACGAGTTGCTATTTTGTTCTAGGTATTTATTTTGTGTTTGTAATCTATACCTACATTATGAAATTTCAAGTATCTATTTATTAATCTGTGATGCTTCTTATTTGCCAAACGTTACTTAAAATCATGTTTTCATGCATAGAAAATAATCATATATTTAAACTTTTGTCACGACAAAACCCTGAAAATAGAAACAAAGTATTGTGTTGTATTTAAAACAGCAAAAACACGAATGAATGCGCTTTTTACTGCGAACTGCGATGCTCTCTAACAGCTTTTTACTCCGATTATTCAGATTATATTAATTTGCAATAGCAAAACATAGAATAGAAAGCGAATGCAGGAAGATAATCAGAAACAGGTGTCAAACCATCCTTTTATATTGGTCCCGACCGCGCTCGCCAACGGGTAGTCGTAAAAACTTACCACTTCATCGAGTGGGTTTCATGAATCGGGTTCGAGTCGGTGGGGCTCGGCGCACTTCGCCCCGCTTCGGCCCTTTTGGGCGGGCGGAAATTCAGTCTTCGAACACAGCGGCCGAAGATTGTCGCGTGTCTGTCGCTCCGCCATTTTAGTTAACATCGTTAAATAAACAATAATTGTTGTTAAAAAAAAATCATAAAAGCGTGATTAAACTAGTTTGATTAGTTGAAATAATTTTACAACTGTTTAAGTACCGTGTGGATAGTGTTGAAAGTTTTTTTTACAAGTGCATTGGATTGCGAACAAAATTGACTTAAGTACGTCGGGAATGATGCTAAGGCGGCCTACTAAAAGTATGACATTTAATAAGGTGAGAATAAGGTTTCTGAATTACAGTAATGTTGTGACCTTTTTAAGTAAGCTTTAAAATGTTAGAACGTGTATTAAGAGTTTGGTCGGTCGTTGCTTTTTGAAAGCAAGTTAAACTAATGTCAGATCAACTCTAAAAGTGCTGAGTAAGTAATTCTTTTTCACATGTTAAGTTTAATATTCAATTACACACCTATATTTTTATACAAGTTAATATAAAACCCAGGCTTGATGATTGTTTTAAGTGGCAATTTGTCCTTCTGTGTACGTAAAGTTCATTAGATTTGGTCACGTTTCCTGCTAATTAATTCTTAAATGACACAATGAAAATTGAGTTAAATTAATTCAACTTTTCCTCATACTGTAATATTTTGGGATCTGTAGAAGGTGTTAAGAGGTTTAATTTCTTTAAATTTAATTTCCTCGTTGATACCGTTTGAATACAAAATACGACGTTGTTGTCCTAATCTCCCTCCTCTCCTGCCGTAATTCGAAATGCTTATAGTTTGTTCCGTATTCTCAGCTTTACTAAAAGGATTGAAGATTAAGATTTGCTGATTGGCAATAAGAAGATGGGGGCATTTTTTGTTATACGATTCAACTTTGGATATATATTTTGTTAGCTTTATGTTCACAGCTAGATGTCACCAATCTAAGTAATCTACATAAATGTATCATACCATCTCCACCCAGCCCCTTCAGAGACCCTCAGGAAATCAGGTTTGCTTTACCTCTGAGGACAAAAAGAGAAGGGTAGCCTATTTTTGTCGGGGAAGGTTACTTAATTATACTTGCAGGTATCTACTTAGCATTTTTTCCCCGTTTATATGTACTTGAAAGTACACTAGAATAGGATGTTTAATTAGCTACACGTATAGTTTACAGGGCAAGTCTTTGAACAATGTTTTATTAGGAAGGTCAACCTTAATTTGCCGAGGCAAATTGTTCTGTAATCGTAGGCGTTTTGTTGAAAAAGGAAATTCACAGTGGCTGCTCGGAGTCTTTTTTAGGTTGGGAAATCATCAAATGACTCGTTCCGCTCTAGGCGGAGCGGAAGGGAGCGTCAGACTCTTACTGACTAAAATCCATCCATGTTCCTCCATATGCCCTTTGCGTTCCACGGCCGCGGTGACTCTTTCGAATAAATTCCGCAACCCTGCCAGGAGGCTCGGAGTCTAGATTTGTGTACGGTGGTAATAGGCTTGAATCCTTTTTTATGGGATTTAATATAACTGGCGAAACGTGTTTGTCATATCTACTAAACACACTTGCATACCCCTTCATCGACAAGCTTGATATTATTATAAGAACTATAATATTCATTCTGTATTCAACAAAATGCTTCTAATGAATAAGTTAAGCTGCCGGAAAATAGTTTTGTGGCTTCCTGAAAGGGAAAGTTCACCTACCCGCACCTACTGTATTTCAGTGGGAATTTATTGCAAAACACGACCACTTCTATCCCAGGATAACCTGTGAGCTAAGATTTGATTATGGCATTATTTGGCTTATCAGTGCAGAGGATTAGGATTTGACTGGAATCAAAAGTTGATTGTATAATGATTCTCGTGATTGCAAAATCATAATAGTAAGAAATTAGAATCATCACCTGGGCATGCACGTTCCGTCGTCTCATCCACGGTTTTCTATCAGGCGAGATCGAGGTCTCGAGCTGCCTCGTCAAGAAAAACAACATACACAAAACTTGCTTTTGCGGTAGATATCTAATTATTATATAAGCCCCATTAACGACTCCCAAGGGAAACGGGTTTCCAATTCTTAGAATTCGGTTTCCTTGAAAGGAATAATGACTACATTATTTCAATTTCCATATTCTTAATATTAAAATGTTAATACTAGCTGTCGCCCGCGGCTCCGCCCGCGTGTATGTCGAAAATTGTCCCAAGGGAACCATACTCCCGGGATAAAAAGTATCCTATATGTTATTCCAGACTATAATGTGCCAAATTTCTTCAAGATCCGGTCAGCCATTATGACGTGATTGAGTAACGAACATCCATACATCCATACATCCATCCATCTATCCAAAATTTTCGCATTAATAATATTAGTAGATATAAATTAGTTAATTATTTCCAGCTACAGGGCACGTCATATTGTCGTGTCTTACCGATTGTGATTTTTACGACGGCGAAAAAAGGATTCATTTGTTTAAATGTCAATGGCGTTTGTATGGTTTTGTCGATGAAGTCCAATAAAAAGCAATAGGCTGGCCCTATCTAATATGGGGCTGAATATCGTCCTCATCAAAATGCGATCCTAGGTACATCAATACCACTTATCCTGGCCTGTCGCGTATTTTATTCAATGTCTTAATATTCTGGTCTTCATTTATAATGGGCAGTCACGAAATAATTTCGAATTTCGATCTTCCGTGGCAATTAGTGTCAGTAGCTAAATTACCGTTATAACGTTTCGGCCATTTCCTTCGGTTTGAATTTAATCAGACTGACTTGGGTTAATTAATAACAATATTATGAGACGGTTCAGAATTAAAGTTTGTCTTTCGGACTACAAAGTATTATTTCATTCAATTGATCACTGGAATTTGTGAGTGACAGATGCCCTTTGAATCCTTCGTTATTTCGATCATATTTCAGCGAAACGTACAGGCTTATTTTGGGAGGGATATTTTCTTTGTTTCCTCTTTAATCATGTGCTGAGAAAGCTTATTCTTTTCTTTTTTTTTAAAAAAAAACGTTGCCCCACACTAGGAATTTTTCCTGTATCGTGGGTGCGTCTACAAACATACAAAGTCACATACACAAACAGCTAGACCCGGAACAACTATCTGTAGGCCATACAAATATTTGTACCGTGCGGGAATCGAACCCACGACACGCAGCGCAGCAGTCAATCGCTCAACCACTGCGCCAACCATGTCGTTATGTTTTTGACTCAAGTTCTTTCAATGCTCTATTTTTGGAATAGCCAACTTAATATTAATGAACAGTGTCAGCAGCTGTAGCTACATGCAACCGAAAAAAAACTAACTGTTTTTTAGGGTTCCGAATATCCGTAAGAAACGGAACCCTTATAGGATCACTCGGTTGTCTGTCTTTCTGTCACAGTCAATTATCTCGAAATCTACTGGACCATTCTGTTGAAATTTGGTACACATATGAACTTCTGTAACTCAAACACGGATGCGCATAACGTAAATAAATAAATTTTGAGTATGGGGGTCACTTTTGGGGGATAACCAAGACAATTTAAAATAAAAGTTTTTTAACTGTACCGTATGACATATCAAATGAAATAGTTTATTTATCGTGAGGGTATTAAGTAATTAGTGAAATTACTTAATACCCTAATAATAATTTAGTGAAAACTTTCGGAACCCTTTGCATGCGAGTCCGACTCGCACTTGGCCCGTTCTTGTAATGATTCTTCACAATATTGTTGAGGCTATTGGTATTTAATTATATGGTTGAAATTATAGTCACCGATACTCGTAAGTGCAATGCATAGTCACGCACTACAGTTTCATGTTTATACTCAATTTGAGTCCAAAATACAGCGTATGAATAATAAATAGCCAAGTCCGAATGGATACTATTGTTGACATCAACATCGAATCTAAAAATGAACAATGGCGTCGACATCCGTAATAAATGCCAAAATGTGGGTATAAAATATTAAATTAAATGTAGATAATACGTGGCATTCATTTACTAATTGTTTTGTGGTTCAAATAATAATTAGTGTTGAAAGGGCAGTAAAACTGTTACAAAGATTGTAGTCACTAACGAGCCATGAGCCACGAGCTACGTCCATGTTTTAGGGTCAGCCGTGAATAATATACAAAGTCTTTTTTCAAACGACTTCAATTACAAGTAAGCGTCTTCTACTCAATACGTTTGAATGCTTGGGTTCACTGGGGTCATAAAGCTGGGCATTTTATGACCCTGGAAAACTGCTGTGGCTTTGCATACTATGCATTTTTACTGGTATACAAGTTATATAAGTTTGCCACGGTTTTATGACTGACCTTAAATTAAATAAAACATGATACAGTGTGTTTATATTACCGGTGGGTACAATTTCGCTCTATCAAATTAGTTGGGATTTAATTTGATTGTAACAAATACTGCTACGTGCACACGAGATATTTGAGCGCAGTTATGGTTTGTTATGGATCGTTTTGGTAAATTTCTGAACTAATTTATGAGTACGTTGTTAGCGTTAGGTTTAAACAATAGCACAATTTTACTTTACTATAATTGCGCTTTCAACTAAAGTACCGTTGTAGTTTCAAGCAGAGATGGAGAGAGAGGACGTTTGTACGTTTCATTTTATGGGCGCTTAGGTATATATGTATATGTAAATCGGACTGGTTTCCGCAACTCCATGACTAAGCGCGTATTTTGCGTGCAGGTGGGACAAGTGTGTCATTCGATCCATCCCAGCTCCCCAAGGAATGCCAGCAACGCCTTGGTGTTACTAACTATCTCACAGAGGGTACCTGGGTTTCCGAAGTACTTAGCCCTGTAATCCGCGACTACCGGGCAGCTTAGAATCAGATGTGCTGCTGTCTCCTCCTTCTACATGCAGGCTCTGCAGAGTGGGCTGTATGACTAGAGGTGTTCATTAAAAGACCCATGGCCAGTTGTGACGGATGTGACTGTACGCTACTATTGTTTAGTCAGTCTTAGGGCGTTTGTCGTGAAACGGCCTTCAATAATGGGAAGTACTTTTTTGGCCTGCCTACACGCACCGTGGTCAACCCATAGCTTGTGACGTTTGTCTCTGGTGCGTTTCCTTACCAGGTTGCAAGGGGAGTGGCAGGATGGATTCAGGACCTGTCGCTTCCATACTCGAACACCTTCTGGCGAGTAAGCCCGCTGCATCGTTGCCTCGGGATTCGCTGATGTTCCTTGATCCATTGAAAAGTTATTTTGTTGTATCTACCAACCTGGTCCAGACGTTGGTGGCACTCGAGGATCAGCCTAGAGTCAACTGTGTGGCTGTTCAGAGAGCGCTTAGGTAAACTAAAGGCTTATATTAATTGGCTAGCTTGGGACCAACCGTGTATAGCTAATAACGTGATTTCAACTCTGTACAACTTGGATAGCAAACGAGAATTTATAATAGCACCATTTCGATTGCAGTGAATATACCGTTTTACCAAAAAAGTTGTATGCAAATAGGATCAAGCCCAAAGGCTGTAAAATCCTCTATCACGGAGGTCATTGACCGTCTGCCATAAATTATTAACTGAAAACCGAAAAGATAAAACTCGTAACAGTTATCAAAAGAAATAAAATCCGATTAATACATCTTCCGTGGGACAATGGTATGGTATGGTATTACAATGAATTCGTCATTCGTGAATTATTGACGTCAGAGGCACAATAGCAGATCGTTACTTACGTACGGAGAGTCGTGTCCCTACAATTATATCAGCCGGTATTTATCGGCACGATTTATTTATTGGATTACGAAGCGACTACTATTTAATTAACGCGGGACAAATTTAGCAAATTGCTTGAATTAATATTTACAAACCGGAATCGGGACGAGATAAAGTTTCAGTAACTAGCTGCTCCTCGCTGTTCGAGTGTTTGACTATGTGAAACTCGGGCCTTATTGCTGAGCGTTTTACATTCTTCGGGTTTTCGTAATTTTAAGGGTTTGTGTTTGATTTTCACGTTAATTTGGGAATTTTGACTACACCCTTACTTTTCCTTATTCTCTGTTATTGCTGAACAATGGTTTCCTCGATTGCTTTTCATGTTTCTCGTTTCTATTTTTTCAGGTTTCTATGCTGATTGATGAATGCGTCGTCCATTTATCACTCTCCCAATGCATGCCAATTAATCATTTTTGGCTATTGCAGTTCACTGCATAGGTATACTCGTCAGTCCATCTGGTTACTACGTTATCCAATTTACACGGTTTTGATCTTCCGTTCCGTCTGTATATGTAGCTTTTCCAGTATCAGTTTTAGTCTTGAGCTCGAGCGATTTACACTAGAAAACCGATATGGCCACGTTTTGGATAGCTTTCGCTTTAACACCGAAGTCTCTGGGGATCACAAACCAACATAGCATTTTACAAAGCTGTACGTTTAGACGAAAATACGCTTTCGAATTGAAGAGTTTTGCTGAACTTACTACGTAGTGTTTGTGTGAGTGATATCAACATATCACCACATAAGAGAGTTTAGCTTCCAGTAAAGTCAAATTAAAATGCTCTTGTGAACGTCTGATAATGTAGGTATGATAAATAAAATAATTCTATTCTGCTACAGGCGACATAAAAGTCGTCGTTGCCTTGTCTCGCTAAAAACTATTACAGTCGTTAAAAATGTCTCATATTTTTTATAGAATCGTAAAATATATCTTTAACTTTTTCGTCGCAAGCTCGTTGCGCGATATAAATGTACCTCTTCAAGTGCAAAACCGTTTGAAATTTCATTTTTCGCTTTCATATTTTTCAGTTTTAAAGTAGGTACTTTAAATCTTAAATACTTTCTCAACAATTTCTTATTTCGAAGAAGAACAGTGTCGAGAAACGCCATGGGCACGTTGCTGTCACAACAGTAAATGTGGTATTGTGGCTAGGATTAAAAATAGTTCTCTATTGAATACAAAGAGAGTTTGTATGTAACCAGTTCGAAGATAACCTAAAGTGGAATAGCTAGTTATCTGTCCGGCACTTGGCCAGTTCGTTACCCACTAAGGGGATTATCGGCGCGGCGACTCCGGGCGCGCAGTGGCACACGCGTGACAAGCTAGCACATACATTTATGTAGCCGAGCTTTCGCTACAACTATTGTGGAAAAAGCAATTCGAATAGTGCTAGTGAGCGCTTAATATTAAACAAACATCGGAAAACTAAATCGAGTATCGTTTGTTTAGATGGTTATGTGAGCGGCAATTTTAAAATTGGAATGCAGTTTCCTTTTATTTATGAATTTAGGTAGGTATGTATACGGAACTTTGGCAACCCTGTGTGTGGAGTATATTGGGAATATTGTTTGGATTTTGATTGTTTTATTGTATATCAAGCCTTTTTGATAAAATAAAGCAGTGACCTTACCTGGCTTATTGAAACAGATGTTTTTTTTTGCTCAAGCCAATCTCCACCCAAAAATAAAATATTTAGCTTAGATTTATACAGTACCAGCTAAATTCGGAATATGGCATATTGAATTTTAGAAAAAAATAACTGTGTAGAGCGTTGTCCTTATCTCTCATACCTCTGCGGCTGTCTCTTTCTAAAGCTCAACGTGTCATATTTACACCCATTTACAGAACAAAGAACAACTTCACGTGAAGATGGGTCCAAGTATCAAGTTGCTTGCCACCATTTGAGTGCACCCACGCATTTTTGGCGTGGGTGGGAGTTGAAAGAAGTGACTGAATGACTACAGATTCATGAGACGTGTCCACACGGAATAGGTTCTGAACCTGTGTGGGACTTACGTAAAAAGAAATAGGTATTTATTTCGGGAACTTGAAATAAAAATCTTATCAAATCTGATAAGAATAAGTATTCAGGTTTGTCAATGAAGTTTGTGGAATCGAAACGCTCTCGCTGAATTGTTGTGGGTGTTTGTCCGTAAATGTCAATCTTGAAATCCGCTACGATACCGACTCATAGCAGATTCAGTGCTAAGTACTTACATGTTGAACGTATAAACGACAGTCATTTAAACAAATAAGAAAGTATTTACGGTAGTCCTAGCTTTTGTCAGTGGCTCATAAATGTCAAAAATTGTCGAGAATATCCTTTGTACAAGAATTTTTAACTAAATAATATCAACCGCACGGACGATCTTAAACGCCGTGATTCCTCCGTGCCTCGAAAAGCACATAAAGCTGTTGGTCCCGAATTCCGGCTGTCATTTGTAGATATTTGACAGTTATCATGGGTAGCTAGCAGCCAGAAAATCTGACACCCTTCTTGTTAAACAGTATCGTGTTACCCAGTTACTAGGTTGAGGTCAGATAGGCAGTGGCTCCATGTCAATATTGATACTCATCTGCATCCGGCTAGAAACCTCCTGGCTCCGGATCATGGATTTAACGTGCTGACACCCGGGCGTGTCCTCCCGCTTAATCCGAAACAGGTATCTCCCTAAACAGTCGTGTCTGGTAAGTATCTGTGACAGGCGGAAGGTAAGGACGCCGTGGCGCCTCTCCAGCCACTCCCCAAAGAGGGGCCTTACCGCCGCAATTGTGGCGTGCCCAATTATTATATGCCCATTATTGACCCTCCTAAGTCCTAATCCAGGGCAGTATTCTTTTCAAATGTCATCTAAAGACGTCCACCCGTTGAGGGGTGGTTAAGATGTGGTTGAGGTCTGGTTGGTCAGTTAACGCCTTAACATACAAATTTTTACATTTATAACATTAGAAGGATTAAGCATCTAAACAAAGTGACATTTTATTGGCGAAAATATAAAAGGCTAGTGGCCCGCCCCGGCTTCGCCCGGATTTATATTTAACCTTCTCCTTACAATAACAAACACAACAAAAAAAGAATTAGCGAAATTGGTTCAGCCAGTGATGCCGTGACCAAGAGAAATAGGGATTCATTTTTATATACATACATAGATTGACATGCGCTACCGAAATATCACGTGGTCAATCCCGAACATTTTAGCATTTCGACATTCACCAACGCCGATTTTTCTAGACCCCAGTTCTTTGTGACTTAGACGTCGAAAAAAAGATATCCTCTATTAACGACAAACCCTGTAAAAAGACGATCAAAGATCTAGCCCAATAGAACCGTAAAGGTTAACAACAATATTGCATTGTACGCTAGCTTAGACACGACTACAAAGAAACAATTTAGACTTTATTCGACGAATCGTTGAGCTCCTTATGTTCTGAGTTGAGCAACACGATCACTGACAAATGTGTGAAAGAAAGATGGGCAGGAGAATAGGACTAACAACAAATAAAATATTAAATAAAAATATTACCAATTATAAGTTAACTGCATAAAAAGATCTGTGCGACGCCAAAACGCATCCTATCTCAGAAAAGCTGCGATTTAAAAAAAAACAACGCATACTGCTCGTGTTGACTGACAGGACAGGTCCACCTAAGTACTTATTCCGTCAAAAGCCTATGTCATATACTAAAATGACAAGATAATGTCCTTACTTTAAAACCTTGTTTTTTGTTTGAGGGTTTTGTCTCAGGGTAGTCGAATAGGAGACACCGACTCTTTTTGAAATCGAGCACTTTCCACTGTAGACAGTAATGTTAGAAATCATCTACAGCAAACAAACAATTAAACCTCCTTTATTCTTGCCCAAAACAATTCGGCAGCGCTTATCCAGTTCCTAAATACATTGACGCGATCGACTACATTTAAAAACTCACACCAAAGTCACAGATTGCTTGGAAAGGACTTTCCACCGAATATTTCTCCCTTAGGAAACTATCGGCTATTCAAAGTGTAGTTATTTCAGGCCTGTACCACAATCGTAGGGTAGATCGTTCGATCACATGGTAAGCCTCGGCCACTCAGTTTGAATAGGTGGCCTCCCTATACAAGAATAGATGACCGATTACAATCGGGCCCTTTTCTTTGCTTTTAGATCTCTTCTGTGAGTTATGGTTCCGTTTCCAACGTTATGTACTTACGTGAAATGTACCACGGTTGTTGTAAAACTAAAATGTGTTGTAGTTAAAATAAAAATGCGGAAAGGTGGAATTGTGTTTTTTTTCTATCATTCATCAGAAGCTTAAGAGCGTTTACTTGTAGATACGGGTAACCAATAAACCCTGTTATTCACATTGTTATTTCAACTCTCGTCTATAATTTGCAACGATCTAGTAATATTCGAGGAATAAACAGGCGTTTGATCTCAGGTAGCATGAACTCGAAATGCAGCCAGGTTCTATTTCCAACCGCGCTTGATTTAAGCTCCTTATCATTGTAACCTATTGAGCGATTACGAGTAGATAATAACTTAGTTTCAGCTCTCGGTATTATCGATCTACCACTGCGATAATTGATTTCTGTGTTTAATTAAGTAGTCACTCCACTTACGACCGTCCTTGTAATCTAATTACGTACTTCCCATAATTTTAATATTGTCATCATCTTGAAATTAATGGATCATAAGAAAATTAACGTTTTGAGTATGACGAGAGGGATCCCATTTCTTGTGTATACTCTTGAGAATTTCAAGGTTAGGTATATACCCACACTTTTATTATTTAAGTTACTTAATTATTTTTCATACTGTACTGGGCATTTTAGGTCATTAAAGAGATCGTTTTGTCACTTGGCTTCTGCGCTATGGGTAGCAAGATCCTTTCATCCTGCACTTACAATTGATTAAATGTTGTTCTCGCTTCAAATAGCTTTTAGTTAAGTGACATTTTCAACTGTTAAGACGACCATGAGACTAAAAAAATGGCTAAGATATTAAACGTTGAAGTTGATGATAACTCTGTAAAAACCCCTTTAATAAAGATAAGACTACTCCGCCGTGTTTACAGGTTCCAGTTATTACTTGTAGCCATTTCCCTGAAGAGCCAGTTACTCCAGTGTGAATACCTAGATAGGCACTGAGCTGGAAACCTTTCAGTAAATTATTAAGAGCAATTTTCAAGTGACTCACTAAAGGATATTTAATAAACCGTGTTCAAGTGAAATAAATTGTGAAATTGGATTTTGCTAACTCAAAATAGTACCTAATAGCTAAATATTTTAGGGTCCATTTAACCAACGATATTAAATGCGTTCAAGAGCTGTCAATGTCAATAATGACAGTGGCACCTATAGGCTTAGAACGGGGTTTTGGATGTGCAGACTGCGTTCAGGTTCTTGGTGGAATCGGCCCTTAGGCCACGTCCTCTGCAGCAATCAGAGTGCCGATTCTACTTATTTTTAAGCAACGTTCACATTTTCATCTCAGTCGCAATCTGTCAAAAAAGCCTCAATTTCCATATATTTTTTGACAGATTGCGACTGCCATGCGAATGCGAACGTTGCTTAAAAATGAGTAGAATTGGCACTCAGCTCGCATGCAAGTCGCATGACGTTGCGGGCTCAGCTCGCAGTGTAATTAAACTTGCTTGCGAGTTGCTTGCAGGTGGAAACGCGGCCTTAGTTGCAAGGCATGTGGTTTAAAGACAATATGTTGGATCCCATGTCGAGCATGTGATTCAGCTTATACGGAAGGTTTAGAGCACAGCATTGTAACATGTGTATTATACCTACATATGTAGTATATACGGAACTGTTGGTGCAGTTTAATTGAACGATTGCCTGTAAAGTACCGTGTTGAAGTTGATTCTGCATGGAAAAAAATTGTACCGATTACTAAGGAAATGTAAAATTCACTAACTAGGTGTATTTTTTTTCCATGTCTGGCTTTTTGTTTTTAAAATGCACTCAGGAAGTAGGAGAGCAATTCAGTGGCGTAGCTTGCCTGAGACGGGCCCTGTATCAAAATTATTTCAGGAGTTCCTTTTACCCGTCTGGATTCATTATGGATAGCATTTTACGGATCTTTGCAACGGGGTTATACGACGATAGCTACGCCCCTGGAAGAATTAGTAAGATAAAGTAATGGACAAGTGCAGCACTCTTGAGCTAGATTTACGTACTATGTCGTGATGTACCGTGGCGTGTGATTTACCAATCACCAGGCGCCCGACGAGACACAACACATCAGTGAACCGGACTTTAATAATATAATTTTAATTTTTAAAAAAGTCCTCGCTGCCATATACTTGGCATGTAGCTGACCGTTTGCTAGCGGGAAAGTGAACTTCTAGTGATTCAATATCGTAGGCCATAAGAAGACTATAAGTACGCCTTCATATTATGTTACAAATTGATTTTTACTCATTACTGGATAATACAAACCGGTTGAATTTTGTTATGGAAGTAAAAGATAGTTGTAAAACTAGTCTGCAAGGAAAAGGCCTCGGCTCGAATAGACTAGGCTCGAGCAATTTTTTATAACATCATCACACTAACCCACTCAAGTTTTTTTCGTTTTATTTTTTAAGGATGGAAAATCATCAAATGACTTCTTATGGTTAAATAACATTATTCTTTTCCGTGTTCTACAAATCTTGTCTGATGTTCGACTTGATAAGGATAATAAATCCAGATGACAGGAACGTTCATAATTCTAGAAAACCAATTCTTGTTCTGGGAACATTGACACTGGTCAAGCAAGTTTAAGGCCGGGTATTACTAAGAGGAAATTCCTTCACCTTGGTAACGTGACTCATGTTACGAGCTACTGTGATGTCGAGTCACTATTACTACAGAGTATTTTTCTTTCTTGGCTTGTTAAATAAACACGAGCGAAAATCACGGGTTTTCATATCAATCACACAATTTGGGTTGGGTATTTACGTCCTGATGTAAGAGAAATTGATTTTTAATTTTTTTTTTCAAGAAAACCGAGATAACACGATTTTCAGATGAGTTGTTGCAGAATTGTAGCTGTTTCGTGGCAGAATTGTAGCAGAATCGTGGTAGTAAGTGGCGTAGCAATGGCGCATCAGTTGCGTAGAGCCAACGTAGCTGATCCGCTTCAGTGATGAAGCAGTTGCGTAGCTGTGAAGTACGTAACAGTTGCGCAACGGCAGCGTTATAGTTCCTTAGATGTAGCCCAGTAGTGAAGAAGCTGGAATCGGTGGCGTTGCAATTCTTATAAGTAAATCAGTCTTAAAAGCAGAGCAATGTCTCATAAACCAACTCTTAAAATCATCACTGGAAAATTATCTCGTTCCATGATATGAAAACTTCAAACTACACATAATTATGTGCTTTATTCCCTGCAGTTTAAGTATAAAATATTTCAAAACTTATATTAAAACAGCTTTAAAATACAATAAAAGTAAGAAAACACATTTTTTTGTTGAGTCGTAGCACTCGTAGCAGTCTCGTAGCAGGTACGTAGCAGTCTCGTAGCAGGGACGTAGCAGTGAGTGGTGTAGCAATGACGTTGCAGTTCTTAAGCTGTAGCCCAGCAGTGCTGTAGCAGTATTTTAGAAGAGTGAATCGGTGGCATTACATCCTACTAATATTATAAACGCGAAAGTTTTTAAGTATGGATGGATGGATGTTTGTTACTCTTTCACGCAAAAACTGCGGACTGGATTTTGATAAAATTTGGCACAGTGGTAGATTATAGTCTGGAATAACACATAGGATACTTTTTNGTGAAAAAAATCACTTAGGATAATTTTCGACAATCACGCGGGCGGAGCCGCGGGCGGCAACTAGTTTCTAATAAATATTAATCAGTCTTGAAATATGAGAAATTTCTCATAAAATATTTACATATGAGATGCCAAATAAAGAATTTTTGGATATTTCTCTCGTTTTATAATATGAAAACATTTACAAACCGCAAATAATTTTATACTTTATTCCTTACAGTTCAAGTATATTATAAAATATATCAAACATTTTAGTAACAACATCGAACAAATGAAAAGTACTTCTAAAATGATACAAGAGAGTTCTTTGAGAAATAAATATGAGTAACTTCCGATACTTTTAAAAATTCATGTAGTCGCTCAGTAAATTGATATGCTATTCGATTTTATGATGAGATATAACCTAGCTGGCCTATCGCGATCTATGAATAAGTAATCGAATATATTTTGTCTCATTCGATCGTATTCCTTTAAAAATATACGAAACTTTATGAATACTTACATTTTTATTTGCAAAAAAACATCTTTTGGATCCAGTTTGATGTTNTTAACAACATCGAACAAATGAAAAGTACTTCTAAAATGATACGAGAGAGTTCTTTGAGAAATAAATATGAGTAACTTCCGATACTTTTAAAAATTCATGTACCTAGTCGCTCAGTAAATTGATATGCTATTCGATTTTATGATGAGATATAAACTAGCTGGCCTATCGCGATCTATGAATAAGTAATCGAATATATTTTGTCTCATTCGATCGTATTCCTTTAAAAATATCCGAAACTTTATGAATACTTACATTTTTATTTGCAAAAAAACATCTTTTGGATCCAGTTTGATGTTTTGGAACCGTTACCTGTCAAGGTTCATTTCGATATGAAATTTTGGATGATAAGGGCACGATTATTTAGCTTTTCCTATCGGCTTCACTCCCCTGGTCCCACAGGACCCATTATTTTTTTTAGGAATAAAAGCCATTTGCGATCAGCTACTGTGTAGTATTCTATTACTGTAAGAATTTTGGTAATTCGATCAGTCTTTTCAGAGATTATTTCCTACAAACAAACGATTTTACCTCATTTTAGGAATTATTATGTAGATGTAGGAGGGATAAAATATCTTTAATTTATGTATCATAAATATTTACTGGCTACACTTATACCGACTAAACCTTGCTATGTACATTATACAACTTTTACAACATCTTTACAGATAAGTAATTTATTTACATTTAACGAATTATATGTACAAGTAATAACTAAATACAACTAGACTAATAATCGCGAAATAATGTACAAACGCGTATAAAAACATAATAANTTATGTACAAGTAACAACTAAATACAACTAGACTAATAATCGCGAAATAATGTACAAACGCGTATAAAAACATAATAAATCATTGGGCATCAAAAAATTCATCCACATCGCTGTCAATGGCAAAAGTGCCCAGAACACTGGCAGCATTGCTGCGTTGAATGGCAATGCTGATCCTTTGGCCGAAGAAAAGCCCAGCCCTCTGGTCGCGTGAATAGTCGACGAGTTGTTTGCTAATGTCCCGAAAGACTCGGTGTACAAGTAGTTCATATCAATCCATGTCTTTATTAATAACACTTTAATTATTCAAGCAAGACCTTCCTTCCCTACTCCCCATCTGGTGCTACAAAGTACAAATTACGCAGGACATCATACCCACTTAGTGCTTCAACAACTAAGAACAATACCGATCAAGAACTTTGTTTTTAGGCTCTGTACAAAAAGTAAAATTATATCAAGGGATCCTTTGCTGGAAATATTATCCTAATTACGTTATGAAACGCGTTGTCTTTGGTACAAAATTTTTGTGGTTAATTTTGTGGAGAGTCGTCACGCTTCTGTATTGTCAAAGGGGTAGACAGTAAGGTATCGTTACTTATTGACTATTTATCAATGAATCAATCTACCCAGTCTTTTCCCGACTATATTGAAGTCGGTTTCCAGTATAACGGGATGCTGATGAGTACCAGTATTTTAATGGAGCGGTTGCCTATTTGAACTGCACAACCCATTAACTGGGTAACATGATACCCTTTGGAAAGATTGGTGTCAGATTTTCGGGTTACTGACTATCCGTAACAACTGTTAAAGGCCTAAATCCGAGACCAACAGCTTAACGTGCATTCCGAGGCACGGAGTGTTGGTAATGGATGATCGCTCATCTACGGGCCATTTTGGTTATTATTTAGCCAGGAGCTGCTCATTACTTATTGATTTTTCACCCAATATACTAATACTGCTAACATTGTTCAACATTATTTTAACTTGTTAGAGTACCGTAGTCAACAAGGAACCATTATAGTTTCGCCATGTCCGTCTGTCTGTCCGCGGTTTAGTTCAGAGACGCTTTGCACTAGAAAGTTGAAATTTGGTATGGGTATATATATGTACATACATATTAATCACGCAAATGCAAATTTTTGTTAGAGTCAAGTGATCCCTCTCTGCCAGCTAAACGGTTGATTTTGGAGACTTGAAAAAAATAATGGTAGTAGCATTTATAACGAATTTAAAAGGTAAATGAGAAGCATTATGCATATTATTATATATTATTACAATTTAGTGTAGATACCTATCTAATAGATATATAATTAAGTACATGTCCACGTAATGTGAACAACTCTACAACACACATAATTTTCCACTAAAACATACTTGAATTCAGTATTTATTTTCTATTTGAAAAATGAATGATCGCTTTGTGGGTTTTGTCGAGCTCGCAGTACTTAATCGAGTGTCTATCATCGACATGAATGCTTGTCACTGATGTATCCATGACGCGCCGTAATTCAGACGGAACGTGACAGGCAAAATCTATTGTTTAGGCCTTATTAAAAGCTCGGGGAGTTTCACACAGTTTTCATGCCATTAAATTGATGATTTTATAAGCGTGGGTTTTGTACTTGGTTTGGTAGGTTACACGAGTACGTATATTTTGGAACTATTGAGGGATTAAATTGTATCTACACGTTCATAAATTGGTACTAGATAATTTTAATTGTAATATATAAGGGCTCAAGTGTAAATTACACTCTTAAGCTACTACAGAAGCTTTGGCCAATTTTCCATTATAGTATTCTTATGAACAGTACCTAATTCCTTTACAAAAATCTTAATCACCATATTCCATCCCACAATATAAGTACCTATAATGTCAGGCAACAATAAGCCAGCTACAGTTTAAATGAATCACTCGCATCGTTCTTGCGCGAAGCGTATTATATGAAACAACCGTCCCCGGCTGCCTATGACAGAAACAACTGTTTAGATAGGACAAAAGCTCTAACTGGGCCACTTACGACGCGTCGCTCTACTTACGGGCCGTATCTCAGACTTGTCAGATTCGCCCTGTTCACCTAAAGAGCGCACTTCAAGCGCGCTCGCGTGAAAAATCAAAGAAGCATTGTATTGTTTGGACATGGTTGCTAGTTTTAAAGTTTGGACATACGTGTTGTTGAGACAGAGAACTTTTACAACAACAAAAGTCATTGTTTATTACGAGAGAAAATCTTAAAAGGTAATATGCCAAATTTGGTGAATAGCGGATTACTCAGTCCAGTTAAGTGTTATTGGGGTTTTATTTCCAGAGTTGTCTAAAGTAATTCGAAGTTTGGATCGCCGCCGCCTGATTCCAAGTCTAAACATATTGTAAAACTTTTACTTTGGCCGAAAGACAATTGACCTCGATAACCCATTTCTGGTTGGGGCAAGGTTATGCAACACATGCCGATGGCGAGGTCTCTGGACGGGTGACCATTCATTACATACCGAGACTCCTCCATGCCTCGGAATTCACCTTAAGCCATTGCATTGGTCACGACTGTCATTTTGCAGATCTTTGACAGTTGTTAGGGAAGTCGCCTCAAAATCTCTGACACCAGTCGTGTCAATCACCAGTAGCCCAATACCCAATTGGGTGAGTTGTGGAGGTCAGGGCAGTCGCTCCATGTAAAATACTGGTATTTAGCTGCATAAGCCGACTCCAACATAGTTGGGAACATGATAAGTAGATTTATCAGTTCTGGTTTAATGTTCTTTCTGATTTTTAGAGAAATATACCGTGGGTTGGCACCAGCAAGCGCAGACAAAATTAATTTTGCGGGTCGATCGGTGCGGTTCAACTTTTACCAGGAGACTCTTTTCACGGCAATTGAGTTGCTTTGTAATGTTTATAACGTCTAACAATAATAATGGAAAATATTCTGAACGGTGACAGGTAAAGCTGTTGCGAGTTTTGAATGGCAAGAACTCTGTGCAGAGCACTGTCAAGAGATGGTGGATTATGGTCGAAACCGTTGACCCACCATTTCTTGACAGTCTTACCCAATTTATAAAATTTAACTTATCATCACCATAGATTTCGACTCCGGACAATTTCATCCAATTGTCCGTTCCGTAGTCGAATTCTATAGTGATCTTAAAATTGTTTTCTAATGAAAAACGATACATGGTTTATTTTTCAGTATTCTGAGATGCTAGAAAAAACGCAAAAAGATCGCTATTATCATTCTAAAATGAAATTTCTATAGTAGAAATCGACAGAAAATCAACATAATCCTTTTGTAACTACGTCGTTCACAAAACTTGAAGTAATTTACTATAAAAAAACAACAAAAGAATCATAAACAAAAGACACACGAATACAATCCAAATTCAGTTCCTTTCCCAAAAATATGGTTACTTTTATCAAAGTTGACGTTGGCGTGACCGGAAGAAGATTGGAAACTTCACCTGCAAGCATATGGGCGAATCATAAAACTTAATGTTATTTACTGATATCGCTTCCGACCGATACTGTTCCGATATTATGGAACAGGTATTGTGAAACAGGTATTGAAGATGCAGAACTTACTCGTAATATTACGTCAGCCGTTGCGGTTTATGCTTTTTTCTTGAAATAGGGATGTTATGCGGTTCGCTTGCATGTGTCTGAACTGTTATGAGAAGCAATAAGGTATACAGGTAGTGTGGGAACTTATGTTCCAGCGGCTTCAAATATCAACTAAATGTGTATCTGTGCTCCAATTATGTTTGTTACTAAAATGGAACCTATTTTATTACCGGTTTAAAATTATCCCATGGGAACGTATATACTAATACGCGAAAAGGTAGTTAGGTAAGTATAGGCTAAGTTCTAATCTAGACTATTTTTTACCCATGCTCCAAATGTTACGTCCAAAAATAGAATAAAAATAAGTTGAAATTCTAGTAGTAAAATTAAACATGGTAGGATGGTGTTAAAAAGTAATTAGCCACATTTTCCGCAATAAACAGTCACTCAGGTGCATTCGTAATTAGAATTACTTAGCCTCGCGTGACCACTGACCAATGGATGGCTGGATTCCTGTCGCCACAGTCACGCAGGTCACAACCTAATTCCAACTGGAATAACTACATACAACGGTCGTTTTTACCGGGAATTAACTCGTGTTTCTACTAATATCTTTATCACACGTATTCATAAAATGAATTTAATGCCGAATGGAGAATATGTTTGGTAATTTGAGTGGTTATGCCCCTTTGAGCGAATTGCTGGTTTAAGCTATGGGTAACTTTATGAAGTGAAGGATCAACACTGTACAGTTTAAAACATATTTTTTTTTAGAAAGCGAATCCCGTTGGTAGTGTTCTCGCAGTAATGTTGGTTGCATGCACACACATAAGCTAAACCCTACTACACTAAACTAATATTGTAAATGTCACTCTGGATCGTTAAAATGTGTCTTGTCTTGTTTGTCAATTAATTACTCCTCAAATCATCATCATCTGCCCAGCTTCATTTTTCATGATTCAGCTGAAGTAATCGCGCCTCAAACGCTAAACGAATTTGGACGAAACCTGCTCACAGATAGATCCATGACATCCATGTCCTAGTTTGGGATTTATAGAGATATTTTAACCTTAGTAATAGGTTCCCGTTTCCGACCAGCACGCGGGAAAATCGATCGATACCACCTAGTAAAGTCTACTTTATCCGACCAAGTGAGAGAGATTAAATAAACATGTTACATTAACTTTAGTTCCATACAATAATGTTTGTTCTAGCACCACTGATTAGGTAACAACATTGCATGTCTATCACTGCACTATCCTTCAGGAACCGTCGAATCATTAACTAAGTAACAAGTGATCGTCACTCGAATAAACGAACAACCAACAGTCTGGAAAGCTGCAAGTTTGTCAAAGTTACCCACCGGTACCCCAGTGGGACTTACGTACATTATTTAGTCACTTTGAGCGCAGTCGCCTGAGTTTATAAAGTTTCGGTGCACTATATAAATACTCCTTAAAACACCACTATAGCAAACAAGTAGAAACAAGCAAGCAATCTCTAATTTGCTGAAAAAGATGAAAAGACAAATCGAAAAAATAAATATATTTTCCTATCTTTTCCTGCTTATTAAAAAAAACCTAAATAAACCGAATAGAGACTTATATAGAGTCTCTATTTTGTTTATTTCAGTTTTAATTAATCAATCAAAATTCAAAATTCAAAAGTCATTTATTCAAATTAGGCTGAGTGCCAGCACTTTTTGAACGTCAAAGTTCTACATAAAGACAGTCCCCCAAAACGCCCGCCCGTCACCACTTCCTAGTGTTTTAGCTGGGAAGAAGAAGTGGCGCAACAAACTCCCCAGCAACACATCTGTCTGTTGAGTTATAAGAACTATCACTTATACAAAGATATGTAAGTAGTCAGTATTCTTACAAAGAAAACAATACAACAAAGGTAACACGTAAAAACATAAAACTTAATAATTCGCTACTTGTAAGCTAGCACACTCCATTATGCCAGCATAAACAGACAAACTCAAGCATAAAAACAATATCAAATCAAACTAAATAAGCCTCCAGACATGAAGGGTGTGCCCGCTTACACGTACAGAGGGTAGAATTTAATAAAAAGATCTGTGACTCGACGCCACAAGTGATAAACCAGGGCCATCAAAATTAAACATTAAGCATATAATCGTTATAACAATAGTAAAATCCATGGCTAACAAGACGACCTTTCACCACAAGCAGCACCCGTTCACGAGCATAACGCAAAGATCAGCCA
>NDFZ01003914.1:1834-15934 GCA_002192655.3 Mamestra configurata
CTCGAAGTCCTGATCCCACACCCGTACTACATGTTTAGTATTGCGACCCATCTCCCACCTACTCTGTTACTAAGTTAGCACTGAGCACACGAGACACCCACGAGATTTAGGCTAAATTCTGTCAACATCCAACATATACCAGGCATTCAAATAAGTATAAAAACAGACTGATTTCGGATATGGGATTTCAGGACCGACACAATGAAAAGGTCAAACAAATCAAATTCAACAAGAGCATACATGAAGCCAACATGAAGAATTTGATTATGGGAAAATAAATATACAGAGTGAAGTTTTTTAAGTGAGCGTGGATGGCCAAATCTGTTACTATGAAGAATATTGAAAAACACTGAAGAGTCTCGAGTCCAATTTTGATGAAAACTAAAACTGCATTATTGGATTTTTGAAAAATCGGTATTCCGAGCCAGTAATCAAACCAGTTGGTTTTGAAAAATAAACACTTTAATTTATTACAAATTCTCCTTATGTTGCTTTATTACTTCCCAGAATATGATTCTTAGTAGCAACACTTTCAGATGGTGTACTAATACAATTTCTCAGAATCTCGCAGTTCCACTCCAGGCTAGGAATACTGAATTTCAAAAAGCCAATGATGCAGTTTTAATTTTCATCAAAATCGGGCTCCAGACTCCTTTCAGCGTTTTTCAATATTCCTCATAGTTTTGGATTTGGCCATCCAAGCACACTTTAAAAATTCACAGTATAATCACCAATTTAGCTAGGAAATGTTTATAATTTTTGAACCACATAACAGGTACTCATGTATTTTGGTACTGAGCAAGTGACACTCATAGTGACCACTGGAAATACTAGTAAGGTAAAATTGCTATCCTCAGTCCTTAAGGAACACTTCATAAAATACTGTTTAGCAGATAACATATCAATGACCCTACAACTACTTCATAAATTGCCATGTTATAATAACTCAACATGTTTACATGGCTTATTCATTTGGAACAGAAGAGGAAGATAAGGTACAGCAAGTACCAGGAAGGGTGTTTAACATTAGGCAAGTGTTACATAAATTGGTCAAAATCTGATCGTAAAAAGCATTGTTTTGTAGTCTTACTTCACTAAAGTTGTAGAAACATGTCTTTGACTTGACTGAAACTGTTTTCCTCCAATGTCACTAAGTCACTGGCCGACCACATATGAAATCCCCACAGCTCTACATTTATAACAGTCAATATAATGGGAACTAATGAAAATGATGAAACAACGAAATACTAAACTACTCTGTTATTTTTGCATAAAAAATAAATTTTGTGTCTTTCTTCTTCAATAAAGCATCATCAACCTCTAGAACCATACATTCTCCAAGAATGTGTGGTTGTAGAGGTATGTAGCTGGCAGACAACACAACTACTGTTTACCGGTGTCACATTATCTTTTACACCAGGAATTGGGTGGACAGTTTTGATTATCACAGAACATCATAATGTACCACATATATTTAAATGAACATCCCCACAACATACAAGCTTGGTAAGTGCGGTTGAACGACAAAAAATGTTTAATAATAATAATATGATTTTTACTCTTGGGAACCGGCAAATGATAAATCCAAATCTCAAGGTCTGTGCAATGCAAGAGGGCTCATACAGTGTTCAACGTTGCGATCGGGCCAATGATGTGAGGGTTACCTGTCGCCGCGCTAGTACCTGCACGTCTTCGCCGCGGCAGCTCGTCGGCTCCAGTTCCCTTATCTCGTCCAGCAGCAGCTCCACTTCGTCTGTCGAGTACAGTTCGCTCACTGACACGTAGCGCGCCGGCGCCGCTTGCATATCACCCGCCGAGTCGCCTACCGCCGAGCGCCTTCGCCCCGGCACTTCCTGTAACCACTAACCACGCTCACATTATCCGTTCGACTCATCTTACTTTTACACGCACAACGCATTCCCACAAACCTTTTCCGCACGTTGACATTGAGGCTCCGTCCCCTTGTATGTGACCACATAATCTGAAGGCGTGCTAAAGTTTAGTACAAAAACGTTGACCTAATAAACAAAATTCAATGACGCTCTGTGGCCCGCCATGTTTGTTATCATATTTTTTTCTATCCGTCAGTCAAGTTAAGCCTTGTCTATGAATGGTCACATATTTCGTTCGGGATCTTTGAAAAAAACCTGCTTTATTATGTTATTGTTTGAAAAAAAAAGCGTAGTTCTTTTCTTTACTTTATTTATAACTTAATTCGTAAAGATCGCCTAATAATTGATTTATATCGGCCGGCAGCATCATATGCACGGCAGGTCAAGGTCTGAATGGCTCATCTCTCTTGCTTCCTTCCCACCGTCATAGGCAAGGGCCCTTAGCAGACAACGACAATAAAAATCAAGTACCTTTTCTGCGTGAAGCCCTGGCAAAAACTAGTAACGTTAGTGCATTTCTGGACTTACGTCTTTTATCACCGACAGGATTATTGTTGCCAATAAGCCTGACATAGTGGTGATAGCCCAATTAGAGCGACGCGCAATGTTTATTGATATAGCAGTCCCGCATGACCAAACCTCGTGAAAGCTGAGAAAGAAGCCCACAAGAAATGTGGGATGTGAACACAGCAGTCATTGTGCCAATAATCGTGGCGGCCGATGGCATAATTGCCAAGAGCCTCGACCGACTTCTGAGGAGGCTCTCGTTGGGCAGCTGGATCAAGGGATTGATCCAAAAAGCAGTACTCCTGGACACGGGTCGCATAATTAGAAGGTTCCTCTCTCAGGAGCCCTGACCACCGGTAGCTTGGACCCTGTTCCCGATACCAGTGGGCTACTATTTCTTATATTACATATTAACTGATTTTTGTTTTTTAATTGAATATTTAAAAATGAGAGTAATACGTATGTCACAGGAAAATCGCAGACTCCGTAAGATTGCAATAAATCTCGATCCTTACTATATATTTATTTATCCAAACTTCTAAACTAATATTATAAAGAGGAAAGATTTGCTTGTTTGTTTGTTACGATTTAGCTCAAAAACTCCTGAACCCATTTTAAAAACTCTTTTACCGTTAAAAGCTACATTTTCACCGAGTAACATAGGCTATATCTAATTCCAAAAATATTAGGCATCGCTACTAAAACTGGAATAATGTATCCCAAGGTTTAAAAAAAATTGACATAAAATGTCTTTCATCGCATGTGTTGCGAAAACTATTGATAATACATAAAAATAATTGTACTACATAATTAAAGTAGGTACTCATTATTACATAGAAAAAAGTCCGACTAATTATACTTCTGGACACATCTATTGGCCCACCTTGTATTTTCAGTTTCGTTTGGTCCTAGCTAAAATTTTATATTAGGTCGAGCAAAAAGTTTTTATGCAGTTTTGAACCTGGCACATTCACAATTTCATTCAATAGTCTTTTTTTGAATTTCGAACACAGAATTTAAAGAAACAAAAGACAATTTGGAGCCTGTTTGTTGATATCAAACAATCGAATACTAAGAAAACTTGGTTTTATTGGTTTACTTGGATTTAATTCTTGAAAAAGTGATTGATATCTTTGGTTTTGCAACAAACATTACTTATTCTTAACATTAAGGTGAGGTTCTATCAATAATCTATGGATACTTCACCTGAAGTCGCCGCCCAAGCTGTGGCACTTATTCAGGCCGGACACAGCCAAAGAAACGTGAGTGCTCAACTTAATTTAAGTCGATCTGCGGTCCGAAATGTTTATCGGAGGTACCTAGAGACTGGCGGCTTTGTTCGTCGCCAAGGAAGGCCACGATCTCGGGTCACAACTGAAAGGCAGGATCGATTCATCGTGACGACCAGCTTGAGAAATCGTCACCTTACCTCCATTGAGATACAAAACCAACTTCGCGACTTCCACGGAGTATCTGTGAGCGCTCGAACTGTTCGGAGAAGGTTAAAAGAACGCGATATGGTACCACACAAGCCAGCTAATGGGCCCAAACTAACGCGAGCCCACCGAACAGCGCGCCTTCATTTCGCACGCAGTCATTTAAATTGGACACAGCAAGATTGGAGCCGTGTACTCTTTTCTGATGAGTCTAAAATTGTGTTACATGGCAATGATGGAAGGAAGAAGGTCTACCGACGTAAGGGAGAGCGTTTCGCACAATGCTGCTTTGAAGAGAGGGTTGCTTATGGCGGTGGCTCATGGACTGTCTGGGGCGGTATATCCGCGAGCGGCAAAACTCAACTTGAGGTTGTTACAGGACCACGGCTGCCAACATTAAATGCTGAAAGGTACATTCGTGAGTGCTTAGAACCTCACGTGATACCATACGCGGACTATGTGGGCCCAAATTTCCTTTTTATGCATGATAATGCAAGAGCCCATGCGGCCGGCATCGTCAGGGAATATCTTCGGGATGTGAACATCACAGTTATGGACTGGCCAGCCAGAAGCCCAGACATGAACCCCATTGAGCACATGTGGGACGAGCTAAAAAGACGTGTTAGGGCTCGTCAGCCAGTTGCCCAGACGATGCAGGAGTTGAAAACTGCCATAGAAGAGGAATGGGAGATGATCCCTCAAAATTGCATAGAGCGGTTGATAAACTCTATGCCTAATCGTATGAGAGCTGTGGTAGATGCCCATGGAGGCAACACGCGTTATTAAATTAAACCTTTATTTGATAAAACATGTTTTTTATTCAAAAATCAATTGCCTTTAACAAGGCGCATATCCGACTTGTTAGGCGTAGCTCCATGTCGTATGGTATTCTGAATTCAAATTTAAAACAATACGATCGAAAAAGATGGTAAAATGTATCAGGTTTAAAACTGCATCAACAGTTTTTGTTCAATCCAGCAATCATATTTCGGTAGGGGCCATCGAAACCTAAACTCTAAGGTGGGCCAATAGATGTGTCCAGAAGTGTATTATTGTTAAGTCACAGTGATCGCTTTTTGTTAAAATTATTCAAACAAAGCCCAGACGGAAAGAAAAAGTGATGATTTTAATCCTTATCCATTTAAATAGTTTTTATTAAGGTTGATTATGTACGTGTAAATTGCACTTTAAATTATTCAAATCGGACCATTCGTTTCAAAGTTACGACGGGTATAAAAATGCTCTAAGTAAGAAAAATCCGATGAAGTTGAAACACGACATTAATGATTTGGATAAAAATAAGGATAACAACAATTTGGATTTTTCGAAAATAAACCCCTTAAGGGGCGAAAAGGGGTGATGAAGTATTTAGGGGAGGACATTATTGCTTAATTCAATTTACGTGGGAATGGGTATGAACAAACTAAAAGTGGGATAATTGAAACAGATCTAACATTTTTGCAAAATCAACCCCTGACGAGGTGAACGGGGTGGATAGTTGCGCTGATCCAGAGAGCACAGAATCAGCAGCAGAAATGGCTGGGTAATTTATGAAAATCGTTTTGCTAAATTTTCCAAAACTAAAGAGGGTAGAGCGGGCGTTGAAGTTTGTACTGTAGGTACCTACTAAATCCGCGCAGACGAAGTCGCGGGCGAAGTGCTTCTTTTATATTACATACCATTATTAATGTTTTATGTTTTTAGTTATCACAATACTCGCGAGTGTAGTTTAGATTTCATTTAAGTATTAATTAATTGGCTGAGCCAGTTCAGCACGTCGCGTCGCTAAGCTGAAGTTGGGCTACTAAGTTAGTTTGAACTGTTTGCTTTTTAAACCGTAACGAGAGCTTGTAAATGCGAAAGTAACTCTGTCTGTCTGTCGCGCTTTCACGCCAAAACTACTAAACCGATTTAAATGAAATTTGGTACACAGCTATTGTATAGCCTGAGAAAGGACATCTGGCTTAGGCTTTTTAATGCAAAAAAAGGGTTGGAAGGGGATGAATAGTTGTATGGAAATATCGTCATTTTTAGAGCTAGAAGCTGGAAACTTTTTAGGCTGTTGATTCATTATACTTAAATAAATATGACATTCAAAGTTTGTAAAAGTTTTACCTTTAAGGGTGTAAAATAACAATAGGGAATAGGGGATGAAAGTTTGTATGGAAATATGTAAGGATTATGTGAATGTTTAATAAGTTTGCGACACAAGAGACAATAAGTATATTAAAAATAAAAATGCCTAGCACAAGTTAGTAAATTATAAGTTATAAGTCGCACGAATTTGCGGGCAAAAGCTAGTTAATATATAAAACTAGCTTTTGCCCGCGACTGCGTACGCGCATATCCCGTTTTTTTCCGTTCCCTTAAGAATTTCCCGTTCCCGTATAGGTAGCCTTCCTCATGAATGTGGCTCATCATCATCATCGTCATCTTCCTGCCCTTATCCCACATTACTTGGGGTCGGCGCAACACGTTTTTTTCTTCCATTCTGTCCTGTCAACCGTCACGCTATCACTAACTGCCTTTTCTTTCATATTGTAGTGACACAGTACCTGTCACACAGTCACCATATAACCAGTTACCACATACCACCGAAACAGTTACCTTATCACGTTTTTGACAGTCTGCAAGAAACAGGAAGCAATCGTCTCGAAAAAGACGATGATTCAGAAACAAGATGGTAAGCTCGACGAGGCACGAGCGTCGTCACAACGCCGCACACACGTTCGGGCGTTCGCTTCGAAAGAAGCGGTTTGTTAGCGCATGCAAAGCAAGCAAAGGCACACAGATGAACACGTGGACAGATGAGGCGGACGACACACTCGTTGCAGGCAGTCTTCAGTCTTCAATCTTCTCTCGACGACGGTGCCAAGCGAAAAGGACCGCGAACGGCGCGCGACTCATATTTATGCCTTCACGACGAAATGCGCCGTGCGCAACACACTATCAGTCAGTATATTGTAAATAGTTACTAGTGCCTAAGTGTATATAAGTAGGGTGTTTTTAGAAATTAAAGAGAGTCCAGTTCGACAGTTCAGATCAGTCAAGTTCGGTTCACGTTTCTGCCCAACCTAAGTAGTTTCATTTACGAGTACCAACCGATACACTACACCCGAATAAGCATATAACGCTTAAAATATCACTCCTAATACAATCCATCCATCTTTTCTTTGGCTTCCCTCTCCCTCTACATCCATCCACATTTATATTCATAACTCTTTTAGTTACGTGCATTTCATCCCTCCTCTTCACATGACCATTGACCATACCAAGCTAAGCGGTTCCCTTTCAACTTTTCCGTTACTTGCGCCACTTTTAAGCTACCTCTAATGAACTCATTCCTCACTTTATCCATTCTCGATACTCCACACATCCATCTCAACATTCTCATCTCTGCTACATGCAATCTTTTTTCATCCGTCTTTTTCATAGCCCAACATTCTGATCCATACAGTACGACAGGTCTCATCACGGATTTATAGATTTTCCCCTTTAACTTGAGGGGCATCCGTGGGTCGCAAGTTGTTCCAGTGACCTGTCGCCATTTCATCCATCTTGCGTTGATCCGGGGCGTTACGTCTCGGTCTATAGCACCGTTCCCCTGGACAAAAGACCCGAGGTACCGAAAGTCGGAGCAGATCGGTATAGGCGATCCGATGAGAACTACAGGTATAGGACTGGAGAGACCGCCGAAATCGCAGAACAGGTATTCTGTTTTTGTTCTGCTCAATTTCAGGCCAACACTCTCCAGTCTTTGCCACCACGTCTCCAATCTGCTCTGGACCTCTAGGCCGCTTTCGGCAACCAGCACAATGTCGTCAGCAAACAGCATGCACCAGGGAGCCTCTTCCTGAATGTCCGACGTCAGAGCGTCCATTATCATCAGGAAGAGGTAAGGGCTAAGGGCCGACCCTTGGTGCAAACCGACTGCCACACTGAAGCTTTCAGTGGTGCCCACTACAGACCGAACTTGGGTACTGCATCGACTTTACATTGCTCGGATCAACTGCACATACCTACTTCCCAGATACACCTTCCTCTAAGGGCTCACCACAAAACCTCACGAGGCTTTTCGATCTCAATGAATACCATGCGCAAGTTTTTATGCACAGCTCTGTATTTTTCGCACAGCTAACGAATAGCGAAAATGGCATCCGTTGCACCCCGACCCAGGCATAAAACCGAACTGGTTCTGTGAGATTTCACTCTCTTCTATCAGCCGCCTTTCAATAACTTTTTCCCATGCTTTCATACTATGTGACATTAGCTTTATTCCTCTATAGTTGTTGCACTCCAGCACGCACATCGCCTTTGTTTTTAAAACGTGGCTATCATTTGCAAAAAGATTTTTTTCAAATCCGACAGGTAGGTACTTCGTTCCAGAGATTAGTGCGTTCAAACAAACAAACAAACTCTTCAGCTTTATTATAGATTAGTTAGGTATAGACTATCAAAATTTGATGCGTGAAAAAATATTCCAAATGTTCAGTTGACAATTTATCGAAAGTTTACAATCTCTCAAGTGATTTTATAATATTACGGAGTTTGCCATTTTCCGGTGACTTATACAATAAATCCTATCCAAATTCAATAGTTTCCAATAGGTACCTACATATCGTTTTTTTTGAAAAAAAAGTTTACAATTTCACGCGATTTTTAACAATCTTGCGGCATTTGCCATTTTACGGTGACATAATATTTAATAATAAAATATGATGTAGCATGACGTTATTAAATACAAACGTGCCTGTTAGTGGCGATTGCGAGAGTAGGTACGCCCTCGCCAGCGATTCCCGCCAATCTCAGTAGAATCGTGACCGCGGAAAAGCGAACTACTTTCCGCGAGAGACGTTTTGTTAAATTCAATTGCTTGACATTTATTCTGTTTGTGCCATTTTACTGTTTTTTCTTATTTAGGAATCTAGTCCTCCGTATCAAAACGTCTTATTAGAAAATCGTCCTATTAGCAGAACGTCGTTACACGCCCCAGCCGGCACTAGACTAAGATTTTCTTGAAATTTCGCGAGGATATAGTCCCTAAAGATCCCTAAATTGTACAATTCAGTAAAGTTCTCGCACCAAAGACATTCAATTAATACTATCTACGATCACCAAACGGCCAATGATAATCATAAAAATTTTGCACCTAAATAAAAGGCATTTTGCTGAGATTTTTTACCCACAAATAATTGTACCCATTTAGTACCTCTCGAAAACGTAATTATATCACAGAAATATGCGATAATTTAAGAGAAAACGTCAAATCAAAAGAATCTCAAAATCACCAACACAGATCTAAAGATCTTCGTGATGACTAGATGTGGCAATTCGATTTCAAATGGGTTCGGTACTCAATGAACAATTTTCTTTAATGATTTGGTGTTCAATCTATGATTGAACTAAATTTAATGTTTTTGATAGGTACAAGTAATCCTTTTATTAACTGAATTAATTTAGTGAGTTAAGTACATCTTTGGAACCGTCTCTAGCCCTTTATTTTGTTATCCCACATGTCATGATAAACATATGGCTTTACTTACCTGACGGCGGTTGCCCCCTTGTTTCCTTTTCCACTACGACTTACGACAAATATAAAGATAGCTAATTTGTTAAAATCAATCTCGACACACCTACCGATTCTTTTCTTTTCTACCTAGAACATCAGAATAGAATGAAACCGGAAGGCAAGAATGCAATACAAAATTTACCACTCGTCACACACCTACCGACGCGCACCGGTAAGAAAGCAACCGGCCGTCGTCGCCGATCGAACGTCCTGGCAGATAAGAAAGAGGCATGGTTTGCGTCAGTGTTGGGCAAAATGTATTTAACTACAAATTAACAATTACAATTACAAATTGTAATTGGCGACTTCAATTACAAATTACTTGAAATTTTTGAAAAGTAATTCAACTAACAATTACAATTAGTAATTGTAATTGTTATTTGTAATTACTCAATTACTTATGTATATAATTCCTTTTACAGTTGAGGTAGTAAGTTAAATAAAATGATGAATGATTCACCAAATGTGTTTATTTATTCAAAAAAAAAAGTGTTTTACTTTAAATTAGACTTTAACACTACTCTTTGTTCAAACATTTGATCAGAAAGTTTGTGAGATTTTGGTAAATTAATCATTGTAGCATATGAGAATAATCTCTCAACAGGGCCTGATGACGGCATTAATGTATTATACTTAAGAAACACCTGCTTAATCTCAGGATGTCTGTTTAGCATTGAAGTGTCTTTATCCGGATCAGCTAGGTACTTGGACATAAGAATTTCAGGTCTTGTCGAACGGAGTGATTCAGTCAATTCGCCTTCAGAAGAATCTGTTTCGAAAACAAAATACGAATCATCATCATTCTTTGAGCTTGTGCTCGCAGATTCTCTTGCAGTTTCCTCTTGGATTTCAGTTTCTAGGGCTATTTGTTGTTTAAACATATTTTTTATTCTGCGATGGTACTGCTGCTCAATAACAGTAAGCCACTTATCCTTAAATCGAGGATAAGAAATAGTTGCAATTACTGCCTTACTGCCCCTAGACGTAAACAAATCAAAAATCTCTTGAAATCTCTCATTGACGCTTTCTAGGTATTGGGCTGCCAAAGCGTTGCAGTATTTAAAGTTTTCCTCTGATAGTCTCGTTCTATCCAATGCTATTTGTACGCGTGTTGTGCTGCATGCGCGCAGCAAGCGAACAACCGCACAATTTAGGTGGTTTTGTATGTTACCCGCAATATTACCCCGTAAAAAGTAATTGGGTAATTTGAATTACAAATTAATGTAATTAGAATTACTTGTGACTTATGTAATTGAATAACAGTAATTTCAATTACATGTAATTTTAATTAAAGTAATTCAATTACTTTTCATTAATTTGGTAATTAAATTACAAAAGTAAATTAATTACGCCCAACACTGGTTTGCGTATTAGCTCCGTATACCGTCACACGCTGCCTGTTTTCAACCCGGTGCCGGTGAATTTGCCTCAGTACGCCTGTAGCTGTGCCCGAGTACATCTTGTGATTTTATTGTTTTGGAGTTGTTGCGGAGTTGCGAAAAATGGCGAAACCGACAGATACTCTTATTTTAATGGTTCAAAAATTCGTATACCGATTTATTACGTAATAACGCAAAGGTATAGATCGCTAGGATCACGACTGCAAGACAAATCAAGAAAGCCCAGTGAGCCCCGGTTTTAATTTTGTTCTAATCTGTTCTAGGTAGAAAAGAAAAGAAACGGTAGGTGTGTGGCGGGGCTTAGGGTACAGGAGAACATTATCCGATTTTGAGATTTATTTTGATTTGATGTCACATTTCTGTGATAAAATTACGTTTTCGAATGGTACTAAATGGATACAATTATTTGTGAGAAAAAAATCTCATCAAAATGCCTTTTTCTGGGCGACTTTTTCCGGGTGCAAAATTTTTAGGTTAATTTTAACGATTTTCATTTAATATTGTGGCCGTTTGGTGCGCGCTATCAAGGTTTGTATGTATGTACAACTATTTGAGGTAGATAAGTATATTGCGCATCTCTCTCACAAAAAAAAGCCGGCACTAGGTATTTGTTTTTCATTTTTTTAGCGAAACCCAAGAGGTAATTTTTTTTTAAATGGAGGTTGGTACTAAATAGTACCTACAACTTTGGGACTATATCCTCGCGAAATTTCAAGAAACTCCGGCGTGTGTCGCGTCCAGTCATGAGGGTTCAAACCCGGAATAGCTATTCATAATTCCGGTCTCCTGGTAATTTGTGAATCTTTACCGCTCATGTCTACAGCTCCGAAAATAAGTAACTACCTATATGTGCGTGTAGATGGAGCGCACCTTTTCAAAAGTTAATAATATTTCTAAAAAATAGGAAATAATTGTGAAACTTTCAGGGTGAAGACTAATAGTGAGAAAGTTGTGGTCATTAACTAGAACACTCGATCTGCAAACCTGAGAAAATACTGTAACACTTGTCTCAAAATATACTAGCTTACCTACATGTTTAATATTTTTATTTTTTATGTGGAATAATTGTGAAAGTTTGCCCTGTAATAAAATGTTTACAAGTACAAAAATATTTTCAATTTTATGTAGGTAGGTATGCATGGTCATCCCTCATAATTTTCTCGCTTAGGAATATAATATGATTTTATTGTTAAAATAAAACTATCACAAAAATAGAAAATGTGTTAAACTTGAGTGATAAGATAACATTTTCACAATTTCTGATATGGCCTCCGCTTGTCTATAAGTTCTGGTTAAGTATATAAACTCAAAAATGTATGGTGTAGGTACTAGTGTACACAGTACACACGTAACAAGTGAAACTTACGAATTTGCTATCTACATTGCGTTGTATTCAGAATTCAAATGTAGCTAGGCGATTCTACGTCAGACTATTTGTCTTCAATGATAACGAATTGTGTAGGTAGGTAGGTACTAAGTTTTGACCTTCAAGCAACAGTCGCAATTATAAATTTATAATATTAATTACCTACATATTATTTAGAAACGCTTAGTTGAAAAACTTGTTGTTACTTTGTAAGAATGAAAACAAGATCTAAAATAACTCTATGCTTCTTATTAGGTAAACTATCTCTAATACAAAAAACGGTCAAGTCTAGTGGTGGGAGTATGTCCGCTTAAACGACATGCTATCCCTACTCCGCTGGAGAAAGTACTCTTCGAATCAACCGTGGTAGGGACAAGAAAAAGATGGCGCGTAACGGAAAAATGTGACGCTAATTTTTTTTCCAACTTCAAAAATATGGAGCACTCAAACGAGACGTTGAAAAGGACTATTTTTGTTGTTGTTTACTCTATTATGTTTTACGTCAAGGTTTTTGCACTACTTTTCACAAATGGACTCTTAATTATATTCGTAAACCAAAGTAAGAATAAGTATTAGAATTTATTTAGCTAAAGTTGTAGAGGTTTGGAACACTACGTCTGCACCATAAGAGGATTGAGTGTTCTAAACCTCGTGTCTTGTAAACCTTTATAAAATCCAAATAAACCGTTAAAATTAATTGAATATTTGTGAATAGTTTTCACAAATTCGACACATTTGTTCCACAACACAAAAATATTAAACATATACTTTTCTTAAACCAATATTTTATAAAGAGGAAAGATTTATTTGTATGTTTGTTACGATTTAACTCAAAAACTAATCGACCGGAATTCCGAGGTTGTTCTGCTAATAAGTCATTTTGCGAATAGGACGTTTTGATACGGAGGCCCAACAATGTGGTTATGTGGGGATATTATTCCATCAGCAGTAATAAAAACTGATGAATAAAAAAAATAGTTCATTTCGAAAAATACTTTTAATTCAAGCACAGTTTTGACTACCTTGCAGACTTGATTCATCATCTTTATCACAGAAAAGATCAAAATATAACATACTTAATTCTAAGTAATGAAAAATAAGAGTGAGTGGATTGCCACCCGTCGAACGCTTTTAAAATTTCATTAACCAACATTACTTAGATGAAATATAAACTGAATCCTTTCTTTGATGCCAGCTGTTGGACGAATGGCACACTACCCAGGTAGGTAATAGTTAAATGTTTTATACACAAACATTACGTCAACGTGTCGTCGCCGCGTCGTCGTCACACATGTCCTTTTTAATGTGGGTACAATACAGAATAATAAAATCTGATTTTTGAGCATCATAAACTACAGAAAGATAATTAACAATTTAAAGAATTAAATGATCAAAATTTATAAATCGAGATGTCAAAAGTCACATCGACATAACTATCAGTCTATGAAAAATATAGATACGTCCAACGAAAGCTTCAGAAAACATAACGCTTAACAAATTAGTTTAATGCTACCTTTTAATGGTCAGACCGAAGCGCGAAGTATTCAAACTTACATCTAAAGTGAAATGTTCTTTATATATCAGCTATCCTTATTACTAATGTAAAAATGCTTTTGGCAGCAGCTGTCAAGATTTATCAATTTGGAGGTAGATTTGTTTTTGCTTATAGCAAGGCACTGGGCTGTAGAAACAGCACGGAACAACTAGATACCGAAGCCGGGCGGCGGCCGCATGGGCCCATAGCTGGCCGGGGCCCCCATGAAGCTCGGATGCCCCATGGCTCGGGGGCCCCCCATGGCAATAGGCGCAGGCGGGGCTACGGCGCCCGGGTCCCCCATGGCGCGGCCCAGCGCGCCCGCCATGTACCAGTGCGCCGCGGCCGGGTTCACGCGCGCCAGCATGCGGTACGTGTCGCACTCGGCCAGGCTCA
>NDFZ01003914.1:23455-33816 GCA_002192655.3 Mamestra configurata
ATTCAGATGTCAGCATGTTCTAGAACGGCTCCACGAGAGAGGTACCTTGACGGTGTCGGAGTCGACGATCTTGACGATGACGGAGCGGTGCCAGTCGCGCTCGTACAGCGTGGAGCAGTAGTGGCCCACGCGCACGGCGCCGCGGGCCAGCGCGCGCTCGCGGCCCTCGCCGTTGTAGTACAGGCTGCAACACCGACACCGTGACCTAACTACTCAAACTTGTTAAACATTGTTGTCTTGTCCTCAATGGAGCCCCGAAATCTATTGTTAGTGAAATTTTTGTGACTGGGAACATGTTTCCCACAGAAAATGTACATTGTACTAAAATATGTTGAAATAAAAATAACTTTATGTGCAACTTGTGTATCCAATACATTTGAGGGAAGTGGCTAGCTATGTGTGGAGAAGCACATCGTGATGATACGTTTCCTAGATTAACAAGCAAGTGGGAAGTGGAGCTTAATATGGTGTCTCACGTCATCTCGTCCATCAGCTCCTCCATGGCGATGTTGTATTGGTCGCCGAGGCGGATGAGCCAGAAGTGCGAGGGCGAGTACACCTCGCCCACCATGACCTCCAGCATGGCGCCGGGCCGCACGGCCGCCAGCGACAGCGCCGGGATCTGCTCCATGAAGCGCAAGCAGTCCTCCGGGAACACGTCCGGGTCCTACGGCATATACCACTTACACATAACACACCGTTCCGTTAAATTGGGACTATTTTATCAAAATCTTTGAAACAGCCTTGATCAAGCATTTCTTCAATCAATGGTTTCTTTTTAAATGTGTTCAATTCCATGGTAGTAATTGCACGGGAACTCACGAAGGCGATGCCGGGCAGCGCATCGTCGGGGTCGGGGTCCGCGCGAGCGACACGCGGCGCGGGCACGAGGCGCGCGCGCGACACGCGCAGCGCGTGCGGCGCGCGCACCGTGCGCGAGCGCTCCGTCAGCAGCCAGTCGCCCGTGTCCACCGGCCGCGTGATCTGCACGCGCGCCTCCAGCACGTACGCCAGGCTGATGATGCTCGTGTAACCGAAGCGCGTGAAGTTCAGCTCGCGGTTGTAGCGCTCTCTGCGCCACACGACTGGTGTGTTACTAACTCTTACTGATACCGTATACCGTACACAGATTTTGATAGAATTTCGCACATATACCTACTTTTTAATGTGGACTTACACATTTAATACTTTTTATCCCGATTTGAAGTCCAAAATCACAAGCAGAAGCTATACATCCATACTAATATTATAAATGCGAAAGTGTATCTGCCTGTCTGTCTGTTACCTCTTCACGCTTAAACGGCTGAACTGATTTAGATGAAATTTGGTATAGAGATAGTTTCAGTTCTGGGAAAGGACGTAGGATACTTTTTATCCCAGAAATGAAATGGAAGGTCATGGTTTTTTTTATTGTTATAACGATAAACTATGTTGGTTCTAGTTCATCACTTGTGGTTCCAGTCACAATCCTATTGTTAGATTATACCATTGCATGTGTAAGCGGGCACACCGTTTATGCCTGGAGGCTTAATTCGTTTGATTTACTTTTTTGATGGCATAATGGAGTGTGCTAGCTAACAAGTGTCAATTAATTTAATTAATAATTTGATTTACATATTAGACATATTATTTTTCTGTGTCATGTTTTGTAAACTTTGCACACTACTGTATAAATTCAAATTTTCATAACTTAACAGACAGATCTGTTGCTGGGTAGTTTGTTGCGCCACTTCTTCTTCCCAGCTAAAACACTAGGAAGCCCGGAAGTGGTGGCAGGCGGGCGTTTTTGGCGACTGTCTTTATGTAGAACTTTGACGTTCAAAAAGTGCTGGCACTCAGCCTAATTTGAATACTACTTTTGATTTTGATTTTTGAGGCACTTGTTAAAAAAATATAGTATATTTTCGAGAAAAATCAAAAAAATAAAAAACCGGTCAATTACGAGTCGGACTCTCACACAGAGGGTTCCGTATCATAAACCAAAAAAAAGACGTGCCTTGTATGGGAGCCCCCTTAATTTTTAATTTTTATTGTTTTTATAGCGGCAACAGAAATACATAATCTGTGAAAATTTCAACTGTCTAGCTATCACAGTTCATGACATACATACAGCCTGGTGACAAACAGACGGACAATTGAGTCTTAGTAATAGGGTCCCGTATTTACCCTTTGGGTATGGAACCCTAAAAATGTCTGCCCAAATAACTATTCCGTATGGACAAAGTCACGGGCAAAAGCACTAGCTTAGTAGGTACTAACCTACTTAATAATAAAAAATATGATCAGCATGTGCAAAGCTTATTTACTTTCATTGGTCTTAAGTGACCTGAATGAACTTAAACAAGTTGAAATTTTAACAGTAAAATTATGTGTAAATTTGTTGGAAATGCACAATTTTGGTATATTATATTAATCCCACATAAACTTCTGAAAAATATGTGCAAAGTTCTAAAAATGTATGTGCCACATTGCTCACAATTTCTCAGAAACTGAAAATGACTGCCTCACTGAGCTAACAAATTGCTACAGTTCATTTTTACTGGATTAAATATCTCTAAATTTAGGGAACAGTGCAAGTTTCATCAACATCAGTTCATTACTTTCAAGATATGGAGTGAGTACTGACCAATAGCACCAATCACTCACACACAAAAAGGGTAAAATAAAATTAAAATTTTGTTAAAATTTCTGGCAAAAATTACGATACAAAGTACAAAATAATTTTAGTGGGTAGTGTGTGTATAATATGTTTTATCAACCTTTATTAATCCACAGCGGGGCAAAGGCCACCCTACAGCTCTCGATGCTTTGCTGAGTGTACCCTTTCCAAGCAATTTCATGTAAATGACTATTAGCCTCCACACCAGCACAGCAATTCCTCAGCTTTTTTTCAGCAACTATGCATGCCTCCTGGCTCACATAGACATTGTTAATAAACAACTTAAATGAATATGACATTTTTGTGTACACTTGTGTATAAGAAAGCAGTAGCAAGCATTGATTCTCCCAGCAACTTAATTCCAAACAACATGACCCTCGACCAGATTCAGGTCTTATTACGGCAGACCTGAGTGTCGGCGACAGGCTTGAATGACAATCTTTTAAATCATTCACCAAGCCTGTATTTGTATGCAGGCTGGGTGGATTAGCCAGTCACAGGTAATTAATGCTCCGAGGTGGCTGTTGGAAGAAACACTCACCTGTAAAGCCTTATAAGATCTGTGCACCACACTCCCTCTGGAGCTGCAGATATCAGCTCCATTATCTCAGACTTCAGCTCCTCAAACTGAAGAGTCTTCGTACTGTTATTACCTAAAGAGAGAAGCAATCTTTCTCAAATATTTCTTTTACTCTTAGACTTTACTGCCATTCAACATAGTGTAAACCTATTATAATCATATTAAAAAAAGAACTCACTAGAGGATGTATGTTTCCCTGAATCATCATCCTGAGATATAGACAAAGCTCCATCTATCTCAGAAAGAGCCTCTTCAAAATCATGAAAACTATTGTACACTGGAAGGCGCTTCTTCAGGAAATTCTTGACATCATTACTAGTGACTGTTGTGTTCTTATGGCTGGCAACATTCTCTTTGTTTTGGTTGCTGTTCTGGATAGTGATGTCCGGAGCTTTCACCTCTACCTTTTCTGGCTCTTCAATGACAGATGGTGTGTGTTTGACAAATGTATTGTAAATGAGGTCTTGTTTTGGTGGATAAACTCTAGCTTCTGGTATACTTCTCCTTTTTGTTTTACTGTTAGTGTAAAATATTTTAGTATCAAAATTAGTGAAAGTTTACATTTAAACATGTTCAAGGTAATTTTTTAATGCTTACACTTTTGCAGTAGAAGGTAATTTTGATCTCTGTACAAAATTATCAATGTGTTTTGCCGAGTCCGGCACAATCACTGTGAGAACAGGGTTTGCTAGAGGACCCGATAACTGAAAATAAATGAAAAATATGCATTACATTAGGCTTCCATAGTTACATATGTGATGTTTAGTGATGTGTGAACACACCAATTAAGCATCATATCATATCATCACATTTTCAGTCTGAATTCTGATGCTTGCTCAGTCACTCACAATGGTCAAAAGGAACAGGACACATTAAAAAAACAAGTAACATGTTAGTTTAAAGAAAAAGTAATGTATATACTTACATTGGTTTTTCTTAAAATGGTAAAGTGGTATTTAATTATAAGGACAACAAAAGATCGGGTTAAAGTGTCAGATCGAAGAATCGGCAAACTCACCAGAAAGCTGTCGCTGCACCGTTCCCTAAGGAAGGTGATGAAGTCCTTGTAACCCATCTCGCGTAACGGAATTTGTGTACCTAACAGCTTTACGTAGTCTCGCATCAACGTGCGTGAATCCATCTGCGTCGGGCTCGACACCACCAGAGAGCGTAGCTTTATTTTCACCTCTTTTAATAGTTCTTCTCCCATCTTTATTCACTTGGGAAAAAAAATATAATTTGTGCTTACGAATTATAGTATATATTATAATTATTCACTCACTCCACACGTTATACACTGAGCACTAAAGTCTAATCTAACTAATTGTAAAGTTCGTTATAAGAATTGTTTTTATTTCTTAGCACGCTAATACTAGCTAACTATAATAACTAATGTATCCTCAAGAAACTAAAAAACAGAAAAGCTAGCTTACACCATAAATATACACGATTTTGAAGTAGTGCAAGCTTGCTGATTTGCTTGCTAAAATGATAGATTGATAGACAAACAAAGGGTCTACCGTCATTATACTTATACCATAGAGTATAGTATTTTTTTATAAATAGATTGGGAAACATAGTCCACAGTACTCTTTGACCGTCATCGTAGACCATTCATCTTCACGTCCATTACGCTGGTCGTCCGTGTTCAAATCAAAGAAGTCACTTTTCAAGTTCAAGCAGTCTGATGATACTGATACCAAAATATCGCTATGAATACCTGTATTTAGGTATCGATATAATACCGTTATTATTAAATTTTCTTGCGTTTTTTGCAATTTGCAGGTGTCAGGTTGTATCTTGATCAAAATATGATTCGCGACTGTAATAAATATGTATTTACTTAGGAATCATCAATAAAGATTCTGAGACGTCACATTGTAGCCTGATATCGGTACTGAGTATTGATATAATTATCGATATTTTATATCGATGCTCAAATTACTGATATGAAATACCAGTATTTATCCCAGATATCGATACTGTTATCGGTATTTTCTTAAAAATATCGGTATTCTTCTAGTATTGATATAGGTCTCTGGATGCAGTTGGTGGCATCAGTTTGTGATTGAACTGCGCTCTAGTTTTTAGCAAAGTATTTTTTTTATATCTTACATTTTAATGAATTACATTTTTAGAATCGTCTCCTCGAACCCTTTATCTTGAAACCCCACTCGATAGGTTTAGATGAAAAAAGACATCATATCGCGCCAAAAATCGGTCATTTTATTTAAACCAGAGTCACTCTCACAATCTAGACGAATCTAAAGACACCTCTCAAGCTAAAATCCATCAAGCCGTTTAGGCTACAGTGTGCGTCCACACTGAACGCACGGTGACTAGGGCCTGTGGCGGGCGCGACGGCGGAGGCGTGCAACTGCGGTGGCCACAGTGACGTGCAAGCCGTTGTAGCGTTAAGGCGTATTTCAGGTGTTGCAAACCATGGACGAGGATTTGGTATTTTTATTAAATAGTCCGATCCCTGAGATGGGAGGTGTTGAACACAAGATATGGTGTGCACAAAATACATAAAAGCAGAGAAGATAATGGTGATTTTTTATATGAAGAACTGAGATTGTACCGTACAAAATACTTTGAGTACACTCGAATGCCGTGGTGTGGATGTATACTTTGCCATATAGCTGGTTTAGACTGAATCACACTGATTTTACAAAAAAAAAGTATACCAGATGCGTATACGCCGAGCAACAAGATCGAATTTGTTTGATACCCCCACCACCCACCCATTAGGCGCTTGCGGACTAGGCCCGTAGTGCGGCCATAACGCGCGGATAGGAACGTTTGAAAACAACGCGCACTATCTCGCTCGAGCCAGTCACCTAAGCGCCCGCCTTAGTCGCTACACTGTGGACTCAAGCGGCGGTTTCATAATATGTTTGATATTTCGCGCCCGACATCGCACCCGCGCTAAAAAAACAATTCATTATGGAGTTTTTGGCGGGATTTCGTCGAGTGAAGTTTAGCGGCTGTTTTAATTATTTGTAAGTAAATTGATTCCCAGTGGATATTAAGATGTAATGGGTCTAGTTTTGTGTGTCAAGTGTCCACGCACCTGGATAATATGTGGAATAATTGAAACAGGCACGATCTCGGTTACGTGGAGCTCAGAATTGTATTGTAGAATTGACCACCTCACTCGAAACTTTTTGAGAAGGCTGAATCGATATATTTGTTACCAGATACTCTCTCTCTCTCGAAGTGAGGCCTATCTCCCAAAATAATACTATGGCTACACAGCGCAATAATTCGGCCCATGATCACCTACGGGGCCGTGGTGTGGTGGACCCGCACAAAGCTAGGTACAGCCGTAAACAAACTACAGCGCATGCAATGGCTAGCCTGCATGGAAACGACGGGCTGCATGAGGACTACTCCGACTGCGGCGCTGGAAGCCATACTGGGACTCCTTCCGCTCGTTCATACAACAGGAAGCGACGATGGCAGCAGTCCGCCTTAAAACACTGGATCTCTGTGGTAAAAGAGAAACACAATACACTGCTCTGCTCGAGGAGCACAACAATGAACTCCCCATAACAAAAGCAATCAATGACCGGATACCCAAGCAATTTATCTTTGATAAAAATACAAAATCCAATTGCATGAATATCACCGCTGCGAAGGGCTGTGTCCCACAGAGCTGCGAGTTTTCACCGATGGATCAAAAACAGGTACTGGCACGGGTGCGGGAATCTTCTCAGAGGATCTCAACATTCACATAGCCACACCATAGGGGGTCCACAACACAGTGTTTCAAGCTGAGTGCATGGGCATTTCCCTGGCGACTTCAGCCATCATAAACAGGGAAGTTAGGGACCTCTCAATACGCATACTCTCGGACAGCATGGCCGTCCTGCAAGCTCTGAACAGTCACAGAGTTAACTCTGGTCTGATTCTCGAGTGTCACCAACGTCTCAACCAGGTTGGTAGATACAACAAGGTAACCATTCAATGGATCAAGGGACACAGCGAATCCCAAGGCAACGATGCAGCGGACGAACTCGCCAGAAGGGGGTCGAGTATAACAACGGTAGGACCTGAACCTATCGTACCACTCCCCTTCGGTTACCTACGCAATCTGGTAAGGAAACGCACTAGTGATAAACATCACAAGAAACTAAGGACGTAAGACTAGGTAATATGGTCAAAAGACAGACTTCACTTCGGGGCAAACTAAAAAAAAAAAACAATTTATTATGGAGTAAAAAAGGCGGGAAAACGTGTAAGAGGAAAGGCGCGTTTTTTTTTTAATTCAAAATATTTATTGATTATTTTGCACATCTTTGTAAATATTTATAAATAGTTAGTGTGAAGTCTTATCGTATTAATTAGTATAGATACCAGTGTTTCATAATTATGGTCAAAAAGAGAAAAAGGAAGGAAACGAAACCACCTCTGGATTCCCATTCTCAGCATGTATTGATTCCGATTCAGGAAAATCAGCGTTAACATGTTCTTCTACATACAAGGATGCAAAAGATAAGGACCCGAAGAACAAATACGCAATCTTCAAGGTAACACCCGTAGGTATCCAGAGGTCACGAAACAAAACGAGCTGGTTGTATTCCTGAACCACCTGGAAGAAAACAAGCCTTTCAGCGATATGGATCGTATGGCTCTCGCAAGAGGTATACGCGAGCATGGTGTCTCAGGTGACATGCATTTGCGTTCAATTAATAAATTTAAGGTTGGCATCACATTCGATTTGCCTAATAATGAAAATATGTTCATCAAAAATAAGAAATTATTAAAACAGTTGACTATAAAAGCTTCCATTCCTGCCGTCCCTGTAGACATGTCGAACAAAGAAATATTTTCATTAATCGGCAGTTCCAAAAATGTGGTACAAGTCAGGCGCTTCATGCACAGGGTAAATATTTCAGCGGTGTTGAATTCCTACCTACACAAGCAGTTGCAGTTACCTTCGACTCCACTATTCTGCCTGCCATTCGTGCCACGAGGTGTGCAGATATATTCCACCTATCAAACAATGTTTTAAGTGTCTACGGTATGGAAATATTGCTAAATCCTGTTGCAATACCGAGGTATGTTCAATTTGAAAATTAAATCATAATTTTAAGAATTGTCAGGTCGACCCGAAGCATGCAAACTGCAAGGGTGATCACATAGCTATCTCCTCATCTTGTCCATTAAAAAAACAAATAGTTGAAGAAAATCTTTTCAATGTTAATTCATTTCCAGCTGTAACTGCAAAAAATTGGATGTACAAATTAATAATTTAATGGAATCTAATAAATTTATAAATATTTTAGTCCAAACAATTACAAAAACTGTCAGTAATAATGATGCCCCTATAAAACTCATCCTCAATTAATTCAGCTTAACCAGAGGCATCTCTAGCCCATGTAGCGCCCGTGTGCAAACATTACCCTAGCGCCCCCTAGTAAGCGCGCGGTCAAAATGGAATGGTAATGGAAGTTACCACAAACTGACAAATTTCCCCAATGGATTATTGTTTGGAGATTAAGGTCCTAAATTGTAGACAAGTGATTTTGATTTGAAGGGAACTTGAGTTGGATGTTCGAAAAAATATTATAAAAAAAAAAAAATAATAATAATCTTTATTTCGGACAAGTACATCCATAGGGGTTAGTAAAAAAGATATCTTATTAAACTATGTTAGTATTTTATAACGTTACAAGCCTATTGTTGGAGATACATCTTTGCACAATATCATACAATATAGGTGAATCGTATCTCCCTGCAATGGTTTTCAGGATGGAGTTGGAACTGGCCCGCACTCTGCAGAGCAGCGAGGCAGACTTCTGTCTAATGATGGCATGGAAGTCATTAACGTGTGCTTGTGCGAACATGCCAGAAGCACTACAGAACCGGGGCAGTCCCATCAACATCCTGAACCCATTATTATATTGGACTCGCAGGGCGCTGATAGTCCGCAAAGTATAGTTGGTCCACAGGCTGCACGTGTAAAACACTTGACAATACGCTTTAAAAAGCGTTACCTTAACTTGTTTGCTACAACGTGCAAACCTGCGTGCCAACATGTTACATCGAACTGCCAGCGCCCTACGTTCCCGCTCAATATCAACATGATCCTTAAGGTCGTCAGTCAAGTAATGTCCCAGATATTTGAACTGGTAAACACGATTTAGTTCATTACCGTTAAGCCTAATTGCAGGTACAGAATCTGGACATTTACCACTCACCGCCTTAAAGACCATGAATTCGCTCTTAGCAACATTGTACAGTAGGCCATGTGCCTGAACATAGGACTCACAACACGCAAGTAGCTCCCTGAGCGACCTGACCGTTGGGCTCAGCAGCACCATGTCGTCAGCATAACTAATGTTGTTGATACTGCAGTCATCGATGCGACAGCCGATTTTCTTACTACTGAGCTCAACGATCAAGTCGTTAATATAGAGGTTAAAGAGTTTTGGTGAGGTTATTCCTCCCTGTCTTACACCACATTCCAAGCCATATGGCACAGATAGCTTGTCGGCCCATCTCACATTATTTATCTGATTATAGTACCAGTACTGAAGAATACGTAACAGCTCAGCCGGTACTTTTCTCTCTCGCAGCTTATCCCACATGACATCATATGAGACAAGGTCAAAGGCACGGGAAAGGTCTAGAAAACACGCATAGACTGGAGTTCGACGCCTTGTGTAATATTGCACGGTATGTTTTAGAGCAAGAATTGCTCTTTCGGTGCATAGATTATTGCGGAAACCGAACTGAGCATCGTGCAGTTGCAATAAATTATCCAATCTTGCGTCCAGCTGACTGTCAAGCACCTTCGCTATAATAGTAGCTAGGGAGATGGGTCGATAGTTGCACTTATCTGATATGTCACCCGTTTTGTTTTTTATAATAGGCACAACAATAGTCCGCATGAGATCATGAGGGAGGTACGAATGAGACATGCACAAAGAGTAAAACATAGCCAACACTCTAGCTATATGTGGTCCGGCATGCTGCAGGTGCTCAATGCTCAGACCGTCATGACCCGGGGACTTTCCTCTCGTCATTTTATTAATTGTGTTGGACACTTGTTTCGCTGAGAAACGGATTAGATCCGAGTCAGAACACTGTCCGTCATCAAGCACCCGCAACGAT